>PVIU01029081.1:0-18053 GCA_004026605.1 Ondatra zibethicus
TTCTCTGGGCTTGCGAGCTAAGTGCTTGGTGACCTTTATTTTATAGCTAGGGTCCACTAATGAGTGAGTACATACCATAATCATCTTTCTGGGTTTGGGTTACCTCACTCAGGTTAGCGTTTTCTATTTCCATCCATTTGCATGCAAACTTCAAGATGTCCTTGTTTTTTACCGCTGAGTAGTATTCTAATGAGTATATTCTTACCTTCTTGCTGTCTCTGTGTGTGTGACTGCTGGTGTCCGCCTGGCTTCTGGCCGAGGTGTCTCTCTTGTCCGTTCTTCTCGAACCTCGATTTCTTTTCCTTCTATTTAATCTCTCTCCCTGACAACCCTGCCTATCCCCCTCCTGCCTAATTATTGGCCATTCAGCCTTTTATTATACCAAACAGGTGCCTTAGGCAGGCAAGGTGAAACAGATGCAACACAGCTTTACATAATTACACATCCTTACATCATTAAACAAATGCAGCATAAACAAATATAACCCACCTCTACACAGCGACAGTAACATTCTGTAGCATAAACAAATGTAGTGCACCTTTGCCTAGTTAAAATAATATTCCAGAGCAGAGATATATAGACACTGGGTTGAGCTAATCTTAGTATGTATTGTTTTTTCATTTGAAAGTTCTACACAATGAAGTTTTAGTTACATTTTATAAAGTGCCAAAACATTTTACAAAACTTTAAGAGTTACTTCATCACCCAAATTCTTCTAGAGAAGAAAAGTTCCTGACAGTGAGAGTTTGTTTTTAATGCATAACTTGCTTTGGTCTTTTTTTTTAATGCTTGTTTTAATTAGGGTTTCTACTACTGTGAAGAGACACCATGACCAGGGCAACTCGTGTAAAGCAAAAACATTTAGTAGTGGCTGACTTGCTTACAGGTTCAGAAGTTTATTCCATTGTCCTCACGGTAGAAAGCATGGCGGTGCGCAGGCAGACATGGTGCTGGAGAAGGAGCCAGAATTCTGCTTCTGGATTGGCAGGCAGCAGGGAGAGTAGGCTTGAGCAGTAAAACCCAAAGCCCATCACCAGTGACACATTTCCTCCACCAAGGCCACACCTAATCCTTGTCAAGGATCCTCACTCCCCAAGGAACAAGCAAGCCAATCTATGTCTATCTATGTGGGCCACCCTTATTAAAATCACTAGAAAGCCTTTAGCCTATAGGAATATTTGCTCATGCATCTCTAACTTGCCCAATCTCTTCATTCCCAGTGTTTAGTTTTAGTCTTTCAGAAGCTCTATCTGCTCTAGTTTCTTTCCTTAGTCTACATTCTATTTTCTGCCATTAAGCTCTCCAGGGTTGTATTTCCTGTAAGGGCCCTGTGAACTTCCTACACAGCCACGTAGACTGCAGAAGGCAGGAAGCCCTCTGAGGAGCATGCTTTTCTTTTGGTTTGATACGTGTATCAGTTAATTTTTGCTTTGTCTCTTTGACCCATTGCCTGAAAAGGCAACTTTTCGGGAGAAGACTAATGTTGTTTTTGTTTCTGAGATTCAGCCCATCACAGTGGGGAAAACCCCATGGCAGGTGACTCCTTGATTACTGAAGCATGTCATGCGTGGGTGCAGGATTTTGACACCCAGGAAGCACAAACAACAGGGGGAGGGGTGGCTGTAAATCTCAAGACTTGCCCTCCAGTGACCCACCTTCTCTAATCATGCCTCTCACCTCCCCAAACAAAACAACCTGTTGGGAACCAAGTGAAAACCTATGAACCCGTGGGCGGCATTTCACATTCAAAACACAGGAAAAGAGGTAAAGGGTCAGAGTAATTGAATTTTTGTGCTTTTGTTCTAGTCAAACTGAAACCACATATTGTTACAAGCAGAATATATGTACATGAATCATAACCAATGTACAACTATTTTTTCTCTGAAATATATACATAAAATTTCACAATGTATTTAACATATATACATACACATATATGTATATAACTAGCTTAAAGAACTGCACATTAATGACTGCCCTAAAATCGTTTTATTCCTTCTGATAAAACTTAACTTTTTTCAAATACTTAACTGAATGACAATCATTAATGTTTTTAGCTTTTTAGTCTTGTTTCTAGAAGACAAGAAAACTATAATAATTTAAATAATTTTGTGATAATTTAAAAAATTACACATATAGCTTTCTCTGTAAAAATAAAACCAGTTTCCAAACCTTGTAACAATGCAAGAGGACTATTTTCATGTATTAGCTTTGTACAATACATCTAATCCAGTTGTACACTAAATTTATTTGCATTTACTCTTTTGAAGAAGTGATTAGTATTGTTTCATTGGTTTTGTTTGTTTGATTGTTTGTAGGGTTAGAAGTTGAAGCTGGCAAGCATGTCAATACTTAGCTATATTCCTAGCCTGAAGTTATTTTATGAGACACTGTCTCTTGTTTTAATTACATTTGTCTATTAACTGCAAAGGGGGCTACTTACACTCACCAATGAATTTTAAGGAATCCTCCTTTGGTCATCCTAAAAACCTGCTTTGCATCTGTCTCAAATATTTACTAGAAATTACGTTAATCCTTCATGAGTCTATTCCCACTACTCTGGATATTATTGTGGCTCGATTTTATGTTGTTCTTCATTACAAACAAATGTAATTAAATCTAGTCAAAGGTAATGCTTCTTTGAGCGATCCCAGCTCTCCTGGGTTCAAGCTGAAATCCCATGAAAGGCTTTTCTGCCAGCACAGGCCCTGGAGGAAGGTGATGCATTCCTCAGTCTGTCAGGGTGAAAGTGCTGGCACAGGGAGTTCCAGTGCAAGCAGGATCTCGTGCAGATAAACCAGTTATGAGGAAAAATGGAATGATCAACAGATGAGACTCCTTAGTGAGTCTGTACAGTCCTGGCGCCGCATGTTATCTACTTACCTTCTCTGCCTCAAATTAGTGAAGAAGCCTCGGTACCAAGAACTCTAGGGTTCAGTAGAGGCCACCAATTGAATCCCACAACTCTACACCTACTTCAGCATGAAAATCCCCACTGAATTGTATAGTTGGCTTTGTTTTCTTTGTGTTCCCTCATCCACATTTTCAAGGAGTCAGTTTGGTGCAGATGATTCTCCATTCTCTATCTCTGTGTACCCTAATTCTCATCTGGATGTTTTACTTTGCTCTAATTCATTCTTTCTGAATACAAACCTATAAAGCCTATCTCTCCTTAGGCTCCATCCCTCCTCTAGGAATGTCCATTTCCACTCAGCATCACTGGTCTCCTTTATTCTGCTTCAGAAGTGCTTCATTTCTTCTATATTCTGTTTGCTGGATTCCTGTGAGTGCGTGTGTGTTTCTGTGTGCACGTGTGTGTTTGGTGACCTTTCTCTTACTCTAATCTCTCTTATTTATCCAACCCAACTACTCTAAAAAAAAATCATTACTCCTGTTTTTGTCTTTTTTACCAAAACAAAAACAAATATACAAGCAAAATCTTCTTTAATACGGATCTCCCTGCTTCTTTTATTTCTATTGTTTTAACTCTTCCTGAGTAGCTACTCAGATGGTCTTAATCAAAATGGTTCTTTAATCACATTGACCTTATAAATAAAAGAGAAGCATTGGTCTTCCTTGCCAATGTTTGTACTTCCCAAAACAAGTGTGCACCATGATCTTAATCTTGATACACCTTTAATCTATTTCAAAACTAGCCTCCCACGCATACATCCCTTACATTCTCCCATCCTATTCAGTACATAAGTGCAGCCTAATCCCTGATGGACTTTAATCAGTTCTACTAATCCCACCCCACAACATGCAAAAAGATTTTGGTAAGGCCTTACATTGATCCATCAGCTGAAGATTAATAATAAAATACATTGGAAAGTGCATAAAGTTTTGGATTAACACAAATTCACCTGCTACTAAATAAAATAGTAGGGAGAAGCATGAAATTTGTGAGGATGGTTGCTAAAATTGTCACCATGAATATAGAAATGAAAGGAATGATTCCTAGAAATTATCAGATATACCAACAACAAGTACTATAGTTAAAAGAACTAAAAAAAAAATACCATTGGGAGGCCATAAGTAACTTTTAAAAAATTCAAGCTGGGCAGTGGTAGTGCACACCTTTAATCCCAGCACTCAGGAGGCAGAGGTAGGTGGATCTCTGTGAGTTCAAGGCCAGCCTGATCTATAAGAGCTAATTCCAGGACAGGCTCCAAAAGCTACAGAGAAACCCTGTCTCAAATAATAAAAACAAAAACCAAAAAACAAGATAAAAAATTCAAAATGGAGGCACAATGCAAAAAGGAATGTGGAGTGAAAAACAACATCCAGTACTGAGTATTGAAAATATCTTAGAAACATGAGAAGACACTGAAAGAAAATGGATAAGAAGGAAGAAGATAATGGTTCAGTAGGCAATGAAAAGAGGGAGTTGGTCCATCTTCTTATAACCTATGTTTTTCCATGCAGGAGGACGGTTGACAACAGAAAGGGCAGGCTGAGGTGGAGGAGGCTAGCTGGTAGGGTGTGATTGATGGTAGACCAGAAGGCAGGGAGTGCCTTCACGGTGACATGATTCTTCTTTGAATTCCCAGTTCCGTTCTTAATTCTTGGCTCAAAACAGAAGTAGAATAAATAGTGTTTGAATTAATGGATGAAAGGGTAGAAGTACATCAAAAAGAAGGAAACCCCAATGCAACCACAGAAAATTACAAAAGCATGGTTGAGCTTATAGAAATGTCTTGCTGGTAACAGAAAGTGAAGGAAAATTTTAAAATACACTTATTCCTAGAAAAATAGGAGCTACGTTACTTGATGACAGTGAGGAATGGGCCAAGAGTGGGAGACTGTTAGAAGACAAAAGAAACTGAAATGGTTTTTTGCTTATTATAATACAAAGCATATTACAGATATACCAAATAATCCTATAGGTCAGGCAGTTATAAAAAGATCAAATCCAACTATAAAAGATATATTAAACAAACAGAAAGGGATGGAAAATACCCCCATAAATAGACTACATTATATTTTATTAATGTTGAATTTTCTTAATGCTAATGAGAAAGGGACAACAGCAGCAGAAAGACATTGGATAATAGAAAAGTCTTCTGAATTAAATTAGCCACTGTATTTCAAGAAAGTGTTGACCTCATAATGAAAGGCAGGAAATGTGCTACATTGGGGAAAAGGTTTTGCTCCTGTTTCAACAAAAGAAGAAAGATTATAGATACCATCAAAATTAATAAAGATTCGGTTTAAAAAAATAAATCTCTTGAGAAAGAAAAATGATGGTTCATCCACAGAGGTGACTAACAATCAGGCAGTAAGGAAGCCCCATAAGGGTTGGGGCATGGCTCTGTTCTTGTCTTTTCAGGAAAATACTCATTTTCAAAATGTTAAGAGACCCTGGACATCTAGATGCCTAAAGAGGAAAAGGTAATTATCCAGATAGGATCACCAAGCAAAGAGAATTATCACTTATGAGGACAAGTCATCTGAGGTAAGAATCTCTGAATACTAACTAAAATAATAATCATGACTCAATAATCAAAGCTGGCTCTGGAGTTATACACTGTCTCTGTCTTTCTCTAAATCCAAGCATGTTGTTAAAATAAAAATTTAGAGTTTCTGTTTCATGTCAGGAGTCATGGTATGGGACAGAAAGAAAAAAAAGTTAGAAAAAAGTTTACTTTTCTTCATATATTATTTTTTTCTCTATCATACCTTTCATTGAATATATATGTCTGTTTAAATAATGTTTAAGTTTTCTATAATGAGCAATGAATTTTCCTGCAGTAATCTTTGAAGCTTCTAGGAAGAAGATGGGGCCCCACAACAACAACTCCACCTGGTTGATATGATGTCATGATTCTGAGAGTGCTACTATAAGACCTGTTTTGGTTACTAGCAGCTCAAGATGGTTTCAACTTGGTTAGCTGAAATTGTGCACTTTTTTACAACATTCTGGCCAGAACTCCAAATAAGAACCTCATAAAAACCCTACCAAATACCCAGAGACTATTTGCAATTATACCAGACAGTAGTCTTGAAACTTAACCATCGTTTTACTTTCACAGTATCCTATAGAAAGAACATCAGCCCCATGACAGTAATTCTAGAAGACAACATCTTCTCTGCCAACAAAGTTTGTCTTCAGGATTAGGAACATCATTAAGGGTTGATTATAACTGTTATAGGGTTGGATGTTGGTGGGAAAATTATGTAAGCTCAGTGATCTATTTGAAAAACAAAAGGAAATTGGATGGGATGATAGATTAGTGTGCACTTACACTAATAATAATAATGAGTAATTGAGTGAATACTTGTGAGCTATTATTTATATGCAATTTACATGGGTATAGATTCTTGCATATTGATACAAACTTAAATTATATTGAGTATTTTTCTATTTTTATCTACAATATTTATATACCTAGACAAAGCTATTTTGTCATATTGTATGCATGCATGCTTCTACCTCTGCTTAAGACATTTTGTATATCAATACAAGTTTAGGAATATTCTAATATAAAGCCTTTGTCTTTAAGTTATATAGGTATTAAGTATTATAGGTCAATGGACATCCATGTTTGTCATACTTATACTTAGATTAATCAGGTTCTTTAAATACATAGAGACTGTATTCTGCATAGATAGGTAATCTTCAACCACTTCAAAGGGCTGTAGAATATGGCATTTAGATAACTTGTGGTTCTGTTGACTAGTGTAGGAGGTCCTTCTATTTATGTGTTGCTTTCATTGGTTAATGAATAAAGAAACTGCCTTGGCTTTTTGATAGGGCAGAACTTAGGTAGGTGGAGAAGATGGAACTGAATGCTGGGAGGAAGAAGGCAGAGTGAGAGAGAAGGCATGGATCTTCTGCCTGAGGCAAAAGCCAGTTAGAATCTTTTCCAGTAAGCTACTGCCACATGGTGATATACAAATCAATAGAAATTGGTTAAATTAAGATGCAAGAATTAGCCAATAAAAAACTACAGATAATGGGCCAAGCAGTGTTTTAATGAATACAGTTTCTGTGTGGTTATTTCAGGGCTGAGCTAGCCAGGTGGCTGAGACAAACAAGCAGGCCTCTCCCTACAACAGTTGACTTGAGACACGATTGCTCCTGGAAGCACCAATCTATTCCTGAGAGAATGTTGAGCACCAAAGACACTCCACTTGGAGTTTGTTTTCTTCTTGGCAAAACTGGCCTTTGGGCAAGGAACTGCCCGTACATCAACCACTGACAAGAAGCATGATGTCCAGACAGGACAAGTAGGATACAAGAAAAAAGACTGTCAAATCTTGCCAAGACAGGGTAAGACAGTTTTGAAAAATTTCCTGCCTCTGAAAATGGTCTGCCAGTTACTCTAGGCCTTAGCCAAAGTTCATTTCTCCAACGTTGCAAATGAGACATTGGGTGATTGCCCAGGTAGCCAGTTGTCTCTGTCATTTGTTGCACATTTTGGAAGTTGCTTGATTGCTCTTTCTGCTTACTCAAGCAATATTATTTCCCTTCTCCAGTCTTCAATGGGGTTGAAGACTAGATAATTGTATTTACTTTCCTCTCATGACTTGGCCAAGTTATTTATAATACAAGATTTAACTTCCTTAGAATAGGATAATTATTGAAACATTTATCACATGTTTCCTGCTTGATATTGTTTATGCTGGTTGCAATTCTAATTTTTTTTTTTTGGTTTTTCGAGACAGGGTTTCTCTGTGGCTTTGGAACATGTCCTGGAACTAGCTCTTGTAGACCAGGCTGGGCTCGAACTCACAGAGATCTGCCTGCCTCTGCCTCCCGAGTGCTGGGATTAAAGGCGTGCACTACCACCGCCCGGCGTAATTCTAATTTTTGTACCTGATATTTGTTCTTATTGTATATTATTTTCTATTAGCCTTAGAACTTTCTTATTTAAACAAAAGGGGAAGGTGCTGTAGGAATTCCTACAGCCAGTAGCCTTTATGTTACCCACCCACTTGGGCGTGGACTCATACTATAAATGCACAGGTCCGGTCTCTCTTCCAGCTGCAGGATTTGGTTGTTGTTCCCCGTTTGAGCAGAGTACTGTGATCTGTGAGTCTACCCCTAAATAAATTATTCTCTATCATACACAATTCTGAGCTAGTGTGGGATTTCTTT
Source organism: Ondatra zibethicus (assembly GCA_004026605.1). Taxonomy (NCBI): domain Eukaryota; kingdom Metazoa; phylum Chordata; class Mammalia; order Rodentia; family Cricetidae; genus Ondatra; species Ondatra zibethicus. Next base: position 8,102 of record PVIU01029081.1, read on the forward strand.
TAAGCATCCATCATCAATTCATCACAACAATTATTGAATAAATATTCCATCATTTTGAAAGGAAACAAGGAGGGGTATATGGAAGGGTTTGGAGGGAGACAAGGGAAGGAGGAAATGACATAATTATATCATAATCTTTAAGAAAAAACAGAATTAATGAAGATAGAGTTGGAAAGAAGAATCCCAATTCCAGGTGCATGATGCTTCTTTGTGAATGGTTGGTCAAAAGGCCCCCAAATAATACAGGTTCTTTTCTCTTAGTTGCCCACCAAACTAAATGACAAGATATGTTTTGCTGAACACACTACACCCCCTTGATTACAATATGTAGAGAAATCTATTTGTGACTGAGTTGAAAATTTCCTCTCAACACTTTTGTTCTATTTTCATAGCTTTTATTGCATTTGAAACTTTCATATGTGTGTAATGTGTTTTGAATAGTCTTACCTCTGGCGCTCTCTCACACCCCTCCCACTTCTTTATATCCTTACTCTTCCAGATATACTCTTTCCTCACATTCATGCCTCTGTGTTTTATGACTCACGGAGTTTAACCAAAGCCATCTGTATATAACATCCCATCTAGGATTCAGGGAGTATCAGTAAAGAAAATGTAGAAATAATGTAGCAGTTGGAAGGCAAGGAAAAGGACTGCAAAACATCATCTTTGGACAAATGCAATCCTTGCCATCACAAGCTCCGAGCATCTAGGACTCCTTGTAGTGTTTGACTGGGTCTGTCAACAGTCAATCATGCATCTTAGAGATGCTCAAGGGCTCCTAACATTCCTGGAAATCTATTAGCTACTGGAATATTGTGTAAGAAGGGAGTCATTGTTGTCAACTGACTGTCCACCGCAGATCAAACCAAGTTCCAGTGTATACTTCCAAGCACTTATACTTTAGCTAGAGGTTCATCATTATGTCATGTTCTTCTTTTCAAAATTGCTTTTTTATTACCACTGTTCCATTTGACTTGCATTCTTTTAATGTAACATTTCTGTCACACATGGTTCATAGTTCTTAGATAACTTCAGAATTTGAAGAAACAATGAACAAATGCTGGTTTTGTATTAAAATGTATATGTTCCTAGAAAGTTAAGGCAAAAAATATATAATATTCTCTCTACAGGAAATCTTTCTTATTTATTGCTTTTTTTCTTGGTTTTAATTTATATTTTTTTAAAAAAATTAATTGAAACAGAATTCTATCACTTCCCTTCCTTTTCCTCACCCAGATTCCCCCATCTACACTTCCCTTCAAACCTCTTCCATGTCCTCAGTTCTCAAGTGGATAGCCTCCTTTTCATTGATTACTATACACATATATTTATAAATGCATATATCCATGTTTATGCACAAATATATATTCATAAAGCTTTCTGAGTATGTGTTTTTCTGATTATTTGTAAATGATTCAGGGCTGATCACACTGCAAATGGGCATTCAATGAGCAGTCTCTGGAAGAGACTAATTCTCCTTCTTTAAGCAGTCATGACTTGTCTGTATATTTTGTCTAAGGGTGGAGTTTCATGTGATTTATCCCTGTCTATTTTAATATGTCCACTGATATTGACATTATTGTGGTCTTGTTCATGTAGCTATTTGTAGGAGAAACTGTTCCACAGAAGACTTCTCAGTATTCTGTCTCTCCCACCTTTCGGATTCCTCTTCTACAGTGTTCCCTGAATTCTAGATGCAGGAGCTATGATGAAGATATATTTATTGTGGCTGGGCTCCCCACAATCTCTTGGTCTCTGCATTGTACTCAGCTGTGGTTTTCTGTGGTATTCTCCATTTGCTAAACAGAGAGATGTCTTGGTCGGAAGGTGGTAGGTACACTTCTCTGTGGATCTAAGGACAAGATTTATATGTAATAAAAATTATGCTAGTCTAGCAAAGTATTGGTGGTAGATTATTTTCCTAATGTCCATGACCTCACTAGTCCCAGGGAACTGCTGAAGTTTCCCTTAGAAGGCATTATTTCCTTCCTGCTGAGTGGGCATCATGTTCAATTAGCTCATGGTTGCCATAGGTTTTGAGAATGTCATGTATTGCATCTTTATTCACGTGTTACCGTGTTGATAATTGTCATAGTTAATAGGTGTTGCAGCTGGGTAAAACTGGGTAAAAATTGCCTCCCTCCCTTGGCAGTTTTTATACTATTTTCTCACCCCATGGAAACTAGACCACAAGAAAGAGGGTTTCAGGTCAGATCCAGATCAGATCAGTCAAATTCTGTATCCTAAATATGCAGTGTTATCAACAACATGGGCCCAGTCTCAACCTCTGAGAGGCAGCCAAGGACTATATCAGTAATCGCTATCGTCTTGCAAGTCACTTGGACTAGACTGAATAACCATCAAAATGTGTGTGTGTGTGTGTGTGTGTGTGTGTGTGTGTGTCTGCATGTGTTTGTGTGGTGATTCTATTTTAGGTGGATATAAAGTAGTCTGATTCCTTGGGGCTTTATCAAACCACCTTGGTGCTGTCTGTGCCTCCATGCATCCTTCTCCTTTGGTATTGACCTCAACCTCCTTTCTTCCTTGCAGCTCCCCCCATGTTTTACCATTTACCTCTCATATCATCAGTCCCATGTATCCCACTCCTCAAGTAGACCCTTTAAACTTCCTGGGTTCTGCCATTTCTCCATGTTGGACACTCACATCTGAGGATTTACAGCGAGGAAGTACAGATGAAAGAGAATGTGTGATGTTTTGCTTGTTTTACTGGGGATGGAGTAACTCCCTCAATAGAATTTTTCTGGGTCTATTCATTCACCTAAATATTTTATTTCATTTTTCTTTAAAGATCAATAGTATTCCAATGTGTATAACTACCATATTTTCTGGAACCATTCATTTGTTGAAGCATACTTTGTATCCATTCCCTAGCTATTGTGAACAGGGAAGCACTGAACATTGTTGAGCAAGTTGTCGGTAGAGTAGGATGTTGACTCTCCAGGGCATATTCCAGGGAGTGGTGTAGCTGTGTCATTTTTGAGGATCCTCAGCCCTGATTTCCACAGTAGCCTCACTGGTTTTTATTCCTACCATCAGTGAGTAGTGTTCTTCTTCTTCCAGAACCTCACTGGCATCTGTTATCAGTTGCTTTGTTCATCTTAGCTATTCTAGCTCGGGTAGGATGAAATCTCACAGCCGTTTTTATAGGTTCCCGAATTACTGAGGACAATGAGCCCTTTATGAGTTATTTATTTCTTACTTTATGAGCTCGATGTTTAGCTCCCTTGCCCATTTTTTAACTGGGCCATTTCACCTTGACTCTTTTTTTGAGTTCTTTTGTTTTTGTTTTGTTTGTGTGTCGTATGTTCTTGATACCAATCCTCTGTCAGAATTACAGATGGAAAATAATTCTTGTGTGTGTGTTTCTTCCCAAGACTTATTTCCTTTCCTTTTTTAAAACTTGTTTTTATTATACTATACATTTTTTTCTAGAGGGGAGAAAGGGAGGGGAGTGGAAAATAATTCTTAACAGCATCCTGTGAGTTTCTTCTTTATTTAATTTATTGTTTCATTTCCTTAGATGGACAGAGTTTTTGTTTTTAGCCTACCAGGTCACTTACTAAATGAAACAATATAATTCTTTCCCAAATCTAATTTTGACTCAGTGTTTAGATAAATGGTAGCAAAGCTACCTTTTCTATGAATAGCAGTAACAAAAAATATTATTAATCTCTACAGAGAATTAGTAGAAAAGGATCTCCCTGCTCTCTCTGTCTCTCTCTCTCTGTGTCTCTCTCTCTGTCTCTCTGTCTCTGTCTCTGTCTCGCTCTCTCTCTCCCCTAATCATTTCGAGAAGCTGTCACAGGATTTCTGCTGCTTTGTGAAGGGCATCAGCAGCAGGAATGGAAAAAGCAGAAGAAAGTGCCTGGATATCTGGTGTCATCAGAACTCTTTTCTTGCTTTACCTGCCACCTTCTGACAAGGAGTCCCATTGTCTGGCGAAGTTCCTAGACCACGAGCTGTCAACATTTTCTTCTCAAACATCGCTTTTGATGTTGAATGAATGCACAATGAGGTAGGAGCCTGCTCTGCTCTAAATTTGAGGATGGTAGCACTCTGCCAGTGGGGATAATATTTCTTAGCTTTCTCCATCTGAACTCTGCACAACCTCATGGCACCTGATGAAAGTTTGAGGCAGCATAAAGCTGACGAGGAATGGACTCTGGATGAAAGGGAAAGTGTCTTCCAGTCGTAGCTCATTTCTGGTCTTAAGTGTGACATTAAAATTAGTTCTGTTGGGTGGGGGGGTAGTGGAAGGGGACCGGGAGAAGGGGAAGAAAGGTAAAAATTTTATTTCTTTAATTATGTTCTTGAATGGAAAAAATAAAACAAAACAATGTATGGAAAAAAATAAAATAAAATAAAAAAAGAAAAGATGACGTTAAAAAAAAAACTAGTTCCGTTCACCATCTTCCCAATTGTTTTAATGGTAAGCACATCTTAGGGCTGTTCAGAGAGACATACAATAGAAATGACACAACACAGTGTCTACTACACCATCTGCACTTAATATAAGCATATCTAAAAATAGTCTCTTTTCAATCATTTAAAGAAAAAATCTAATTTTTTTAAAAAAAAGTTCTTGTTTAATTGTTCATTTCTTTTGAAATTAAAATGTTTTTTAAGAGAAGAAGGAGGGAGAGAAGCAGCAGCAGCTGATTTTCTTTGAAGAAATGACAGAGATCAGAAATGCCCAGGAAATCACTTATTCTATAGCAATGCATTCACTTTAATCTCCAGATCAGATCAGGTTTTACTTAAGTCCTTTAATTATTTTTTTGTTGAGAGAGAGAAAAGGGTTTCTTTTCTACCCCAAGTTTTGTTCACAGTGCAACTAAATGGTTCACATCCTGTGGTTCCCAACCTTAAAGGATGCAGCGGTGGAAACATCGGACTACAGGAAAACTCCCATTTTCCCCCGCATTTTGAGACAGGGTCTCAGGATATAGCCCAGGCTGGCCTGGAACTCACACTGTAGACATGAAAACATGACTGTTTTCAGAGTTACAGAGATCTAACCCCTCTGCCTCCCAAGCACCAGAAGTAAAGTCATATGCCAGGACACCCACCAGAAGAATTTTGGCTTCTGAAAGCAGTGCCCTTCTCTCCAATCAGCTTTCTTACCACTGATTCAGTAGATAAAGACAATTGACTAAATTATTTCAGTAGCCCCATTGCACTGGCAAGAGCAGGCAATTCTTTATAGGTTGTTTGAAAAGAATAACAAACATAATTTACATGTCCTGTTTTTTCTTCAGGCCTGTGAATTTTGAAGAAAATGCAATGTTTGTTGTTATATCATTGGTAGTAAAATGAAAAGAAAATTAACTAAACAGTACTTTCAGAAGATCTGTTAGATGTTTTAGAATCATATAAATTTAAATTTTAAGTCATATTTTGTCAATAAAGATTTTAATTTATTTCATTACTACTTTGATACTAATCATGTTAGTTTTCTTTCGTGGATAATAGCTTTTATTGTATGTTATGACTTTTTAAAGTTATTCTTTATGCCATTTTTTCCTATATTTCTAAAATGTCTATGTTTTCTCTTTCTTGTCTTAGGCATTTTTTTTGTGGAAACACTATAGTTTGTCTTCTGGATTATTCTTATCCATAAATGATAATTGAAGCATTTTGTCTTGACTACTTTAAAATCCCTGTCAGATACTTTAAAAACCTTGCTATCTTCAGTGGGCATCTTTTGCTCTGTGAGATGCCGATTTGAAGAGGGGAAGGACTTCCTCAGAAGACTCACTGCTTTCCACCGGTACCCTGTGTTCAAGTCAGATTTCTCTGTTGGGTGAAAAGTCATAAATACCTTACTTTTAAAGAGTTCCTCAAGCTCTGGGTCTCTGCCAAGTCTATGTTTCTTATTACATATTTAAACAACCCTCCTTTTCCTCCCTCTGGTGTATTTTCTAGCGCTCAGCCTGCTTAGCACTGAACCTCACAGAACTGACTGTTGTGCTTTCTGTCTTCGAAGATGGAGCTATTGTCTTCACAGAGTGAACCGACTGTGGGGTCTTCTGTGCTTGAAGACGGAGCTATTGTCTTCACAGAATGAACTGATTGTTGAGTCTTCTGTTCTCCAAGACAGAGCTATCATCTTCACAGAGTGAACAGACTGTAATCTGTGCTTGAAGACGAATCTATCGTCTGTACAGAGTGAACCGACAGTGGAGTCTTCTGTGCTTGAAGACAGAGGGAGCATCTGGTCTTTATAAGTCAAACACACTTTATGAAGTCAACATACAAAAAGCACTTTCTTTTGCCAGATTATTTCATCATCCCGAATTTGCTTCAGAATCTACCACGAGGATGCAATCCCCCAGGATTTGATCAATGTTTTGTGAAAGATAAACATGAAAAATGCAAGGAATATGGGCCTTAGGGGAAAGTCTTGCGATGGGACAGCAAACAGAATAGGCTGCCGTTCAGAGCCTGCCTCTCACTTTTATTGTACAATCAGACATGCTTCAGTTTGCCTCTATACTTGCATTCTTGACATGAGATTAGAAAGCATATGTCAAAGTAGGAAATAAAGTGGGATTTCATAATGCAGTTGAGTTGTGAGGACGTGTCAGACATGAACAAAAGCGGGTATGAGCATGAAACAGTTCCCTTGATCCCCTTTATTTTTTTTGAAATATTGTAGAGCTTAGAACAGAGAATTGGTTTATTTACAGAGATTAGGCCTTAATTAATAATATTTCTTTTCTGTCCCACTTTCTGAGCTCATAATCACTGGTTTATGTGGTAATCCCTAAAAGAATTTATTTTGAAAAATAGCTTTTAGTGTTCTAACACATAATATATATATATATACATATATACATATCTATTTTCACTTACAACCTCATAACATTACACATGGCAAATATTTTAAAAGTCTCTCTCAAGTCTCAATCTATTTTTGCCAATGAAAAAGTCTTCTAGACCTCATCACACTGCTGAGTAAACCGACTGGATTAGACATCAATTTAATAACTTGCTCAAACTTGAACTTCTGTTGGATACTGGAATTGAATGTGTTTTCATCAGATTTGGGAATGTGCCTAGCAGTAGAAAATGAAACAGTAAATTTTTTTGGCTTATACTTTAGCCTGGTCTTATTAGACAGGTTTGATAGGTTTTTCCATTGCGTGCATAAAGTCAGTGTGCGTCATTTGTTTCAATATATTACAAGGACCTTAATCGTAATAATTCTTTATATCAAAAATAAAACTAAAAGGAAAATAGTGATTCTTTTCAGTTAAACTTTGGCTTTTGGCAGATCTTTGTGGGAAGGACAATATTACTTAATAATCTCAATCACTGTCCATGAGATAAGGCAAAGTGTAAGAAGCAGCTTGTGAAAAACTTATTTTAGGACACAGATTGTATGTAGATGCTGGAAGAGTCACAGTGAACCTTTACTTTTCAACAAGAGGCAGAAGGAAGTCTGTCATTAAACAATCTGTTGGGCAATACCATGTTTAACTGTCTTCATTGTTTGATTTTAATTATATGTTTGTATCAGGAAACTGATTCACATCCTCTGTGTGTGATCTAAAATTACAGCCTTAAATCTAGGGATATTTGTTATCAAACACTAAGTACCACGTAGAAAAAATAAAAGGTACCAGCAAAACACTGTGTACAATTGCTCTAAATAGCTTCTCATTTTGCTCTTATGAAGGGTTTTTTTTTACTAAAAATAAAAATATAAGAAAAAAATGAAGTTGCAAGTCCTAGAATCAGGTACAAAGGTTTTCCTATCAGACTGCTCACCTTGCCGTGACTATTCAGATCATTGTATAGCCAATCTGATTCAAACTGAGAGAAAAATCTGATTCAGGTAAAAACAGATGTTTAAAGCACTTTTCATTTTCTTTTAGGACATTGCCCATGTTTTATGTCTTATTTACTAGTCCTGATATTGATTAGAAATTTTATATCTGCCTTTACTGAAAGAATAATTAAGACTTTCAAAAATCCAAGGTCACTTTAAAAATTCATTTTCCAGGCAACCAGAAAAATGAGAGCAGACAAGTAGAGCAAGAAACTTGCATCTGCAAGGCATCTCAGGCGTCTCTTGTGCCAGCAACACTTCAACTCACTCAGTCGAGTGCCTGCAAATACTGGAAACTCTTAGGAGACTATTTTTGTAGGTGAGCAACCATAAGACACACAAAATTCTGTAACTATGGAAGTAAAGAAAAAATGATACTCAAGGGAACCTAGCAGTCTGCATTGGAGCGCTCACTGTCAATAATCTCTGCACTCTACGAGTACAACTAAATCCATGGCCCTAAAATGATTCTTTGGAACCTGGTTTTGATGTAACTGTGAGGGTAAGGCATTTACTTTACCTGATCATAGGTTGATATGCACTTGCATATGCATTGCTTCTTACTAATAAAGGATTTAAAGAACAAAGCTTCCTAGTTTTAGTATACTGTCTATTATTTGGGAATGTTAGCAAGAGTCACTATGAATTACGTGTGTGTGTGTGTTTGTGTAAATATAATATTGGGCAATAAGCAAAGAAATGACATTGGCTTCAAAATTCACAGACACTCTGGATTATGTATATTATTGTGTTTTCTTTGAATTTTTTTACTGTGAAGGAGCTAAGTACAGAGAGACATTTCATTGTATGGGCTGCTAAGCTAAACCAGCATGTATATTATAAAGGTATCATGACTTCAGTAATTGGATCTAAGGATATGGTGCTTTGGAAAAGAGTTTTTTGTTTGTTTGTTTGTTTCCAGAGAAGATGAGAACCTGTGGAATACTTCCAGACAAATATGGTTTGATAGACCACTTCTCCCTGAAAGGTTGCCATGAACACCCTCAAAAAATTACTTCACCCAACTGCTGACCAAGATGAACCTAGCACACAGGACACACCATGAAAAATCAGTATGGACAAAGCTATACCCATATTCCCAAATATTGTTTACAAATGTTCTTTTACATTTAAAGGGGGATATGATATAGATATGAATAATTTGCATTTGGTACGGATCTTGGTTTACTGATAGAAATTTAAGGTCAATTTTGTTATATGTATATTTCTGTTCTTGATTAAGGTGTTATGATTTGTAGTTCACTTAAAAATGTAATATATAATTTAAAATGTAGGTTAATAGATAATCATCTATAATAGTCAAGCCTGTAGTCATGTTAGTTAGATTTTCTAGATATATAGAGATATATTTCAGTTATATAGGTATTCTTAAAACCTTTCAAAGACTACAGACTATGGCATTTAAAATGTTTAAAAACGTAAGACTTTTCATGACAGTGAGATACATCTGCTCCTGGCAGCACAAATCTACTTGAAGAGAAAGATGGGCATCAAAGCAGCTCCTTATGGAGTTGGTTAGCCATTTGGGCAAAAAACTTCTGTTCCCTAAACTGCTTAACTGGACATGCACGATCCACAGAGAAATGACTGCTGAACTTGCCTAAAGGTGAGATGATCCTTTAGGGTTCCTGCTTCATGAAAGAGTCTGGGAGACATTCTGCAGGATACAGAAGAAAGTGACTGGCAGATTGCCAACATAGAAAGACCTGTCTTTAAAATTTCCTGCTTCACAAACAAGATTGCCAGGCAAAAGGTGGGAATATGGGGGTGGGGATAGAGGTGGGGGTTGAGGGCAGGGGGAGGGGAGAGGGGGAAGGAGAAGGGAGAAGGGAAGGACTGGGGAGAGATTGGGGGAGTGGGAGGGTGGAGATGGAGGTAAGGTGGATGTTGGAGAAGGGAATAAGATATCTACATTATTGGAGTCATTTTAGGACTGGCAAGATACTTGGCTCTAGAGGAGATCCCAGGTGTCCACAGGGATGTCCCCAGCTAGGTCCTTGGGCAGCAGAGGAGAGGGTGCCGGAACTATCATTGTCCCATAGTCACACTGATGAATATCTTGATCACATCCATAGA
>PVIU01029082.1:0-18050 GCA_004026605.1 Ondatra zibethicus
ACGTCATCTAGTCACCCTCCAGTTTACGTCATCTAGTCACCCTCCAGTTTACGTCATCTTAGTCACCCTACAGTTTACGTCATCTTCGTCACCCTACAGTTTACGTCATCTTAGTCACCCTACAGTTTACATCATCTAGTCACCCTACAGTTTACGTCATCTAGTCACCCTACAGTTTACATCATCTAGTCACCCTACAGTTTACATCATCTAGTCACCCTACAGTTTACGTCATCTTAGTCACCCTCCAGTTTACGTCATCTTAGTCACCCTACAGTTTACGTCATCTAGTCACCCTACAGTTTACGTCATCTTAGTCACCCTACAGTTTACGTCATCTAGTCACCCTACAGTTTACGTCATCTTAGTCACCCTACAGTTTACGTCATCTAGTCACCCTACAGTTTACGTCATCTAGTCACCCTCCAGTTTGTGCCTCTGATCATCATAGTACTTGTTTGAAAACAAAACTTACTTAAGGGAGACAATTTTTAATTAAAGAAAAACTATTTTGGCTAGATAGAGTGACACATGCCTTTAATCACACTACTGTGGAGAGCAGAGGGCAAAGGCAGGCGGATCTTGGTGTGTTTGAGGTCAGACTGTTCTACATAGCAAATTTCAGGTTAGCAGGGGCTATTTAGTGAAGAGTCTGTTTCAAAAAAGAAAAAGTTTTCAATATCTGAGTAATCTATTCTAGACACATCCTACCAATGAGTAAGAAAGACCTTCTTCATGTCTGAGATATTACGATAATTAAAAATAAGCTAATTTATATCTTTGTATCTACAAACTATGCCTAAAGTTGTCTAATTACACTTAATTACTAAAACAGATATAGTTTTTAAGGGAATCATTTTTAAATTGTTTATTTTTTATTATTTTTAAGTATATGAGCATGTGTGAGTATGTGAGAGAGAAAGAACAAGATTTGCACACATACGTGAAGTGCCATAGGAAGCCAAGGGCATGGGAATTCCAAGGCTGGGGTTAGAGTTGTGACCTAATGTGGGTGATGGAAACCAAACTTCAGTCTCTTTATTAGCAACTAGAAGACTAGGTACTTTTAAATGGTTAAGTCATCTCCCCAGCCCAAAAGATGGAGTTTAATCATGTTTTAAATCATTAGAAATGTTTGAGAATGAAGAACCATCCACTTTCTTCCTCATCCATTCTTCAAGCTGGATGTTCTTCAGTCTAAGAACATTTCAAATGTAAGTCTCACCATCTTTCCAGCAAACTATAAAGTCCTTCCACAGGATTAGAAAAGGGAACCATGACTACAGATTTAACATCGACTGTGGGACAAGTTTTTTAAACAAGCAATAACAAGAAGTGATTGTGATTGTTTTAATATCTCAATCAAGCAAAGAAAATCTTTGATGGGTAAGTTTTATAGAAGAAACAGAAAACATGTACAGGAAAATTACAAAAATCCTAAGTACTGTTACAGATGACTGGATTGGCATTTAACAGGCTGAAAGAAACCAGATCAATCTCAATCTTGCTGGGGTCATTTTGGATGTTCAAACAAAAAGAATTTTTTTCCATTACATTTGTGTGCTAACAGTGCTAAAAATATTAACAATGTCTTCAAATGTCATGTACAATGAAGCTTTAATGCATATTCATATCAAAACATGTTTAATAAATAAATGCACAAGTCAATAGAGCAATATCTCTAGAGAATAATAAAGGACAGAATACTGTATTAAAAAAGCAGGGGGAGAAGGATGAAAAGGGATTAGGAAAAGATATTTAGAGTAGCTGGAGAACTTTAACCCCACAATGTGTAAGTAATACTAGAACAAAAGCTGTCATTAGCTGTTGTTATAATCATGGCAGAACACATGGCAGCAGGCATGATGCTGAAGAAGTAGCTTGACAGCCATCTTCACAAGTAGGAGGCAGACAGAGAGAACTGAGAATGGTGTTGACTTTTCAAAGCTCACAGCCCACTCCCTGGGACACACCTCCTTCCATAAGGTCACACCTCCTAATACTTCCAAAAACAGTTCCACCAACTGGGGACCAAGTATTTAGATATATAAACCTAAAGGGACCATTCTCCTTCAAAATTTATATTTAAAACCTTAATGGAACACTTGCTTTATTAGAAAAACATGTTCCAGTGTCCACAGGAAAGTCTTTAGTTTATTTCCATCTGCATTATAAATTTTTGTCTTCTGCAAATGAGCAAGAAAATGATAAGACAAATCAATACCATCTTCTTTGTAGTGAATGATATTAGCTCATTTATTATCACAAAGGCCAGCCGAAGATATTACCAGGCATTTCCATTTAAATATCACTTAAAAAAAAAAAGAATGTATCAAAGGTTGAATGAGTGGTTCTCTTTAAAATAGCCTCCACAGGCTTAAGTGCTGGTTCCATGCTTACAGCCAGTAGTAAAAATGCACACATATCTCACAGAAAGTCAGGTACTCCTCTCAGGTGTCTGAATATAGACTGCAGATCTGGAAGAAATTTGGTTGCATTGCATTGAAGAAACAGAGATAGCGGCAGACATGTGACAGATTTATGAAAAAGAAAAAGGAGGAAATCACTAAAATTATTGTAAGCCCTTTGAGTCAAATAGCTCTGCAGAAAAGGCCCAAATGGAATGAGATAGAGACATGCAAGGAGGCCCACACTAGCAGGTGCCACTCGTCACTGCTCTACAGGGAACAGGTGACGCTAGGAAACCTGAATGAGTGAGTGGGTGCCACACCCCCTCACTGCTCTACAGGGATCAAAACACAGCCTGGACTCCTGGTGGCAGAGTGGACAGTGTTGATCCTCAGAAGTGTGCACTCACACAAATAATGCTGCCGAGTTCTCCGACCACATCACTGATTACACAGTTTCCCTTTTATTGTTTAAACTAAGTCTGGATAACCAACCTACACAAAAATGCTTTCATTTTTAACTGGCCATTTTATTACTGTAGCTCCCAAAACTATTGTATACATAAAAGGACAATCACAAGAATATTAAATAATGCCTCAAAAAATCATTTCAAATCAATGGAATATTCTCTTAGAAAGCTATAGCTCTTTAAGTAGAAATTCCATTGGGTTGATGGCCAAACAGATAAGAAGAATCATTTATTGTTGCTAAACACAAGATCAGTCTAGGGTGTTTAAAATTAAGCTCAACTCCTATGACATTCTAGAAGAAAAATGAGGAACAAATATCCAATTCCTAATGAAACATTGTAAGCAAATGCAATGTAGTGTACTTTGAATAAATATAGTTTATCTGAACATAAAAGTATTTCTGCCTCCCAGTACACAAGAGGGGCTTATACATATGGAACTCAGTATAAGATGACTACAGTTTCTTCAGATGGTCCTAAAAGAACCATACCCTTTAATCCCAAATGATTTACAAAACAGGAATTATAAGAGGTATTTAACCAAATAAGTTTCCCTTTATTTCACCAATTTTAACTAGTATATTACTGCTTAAAAAGAAAGGTGAACAAATGCCACAAAACCAACAACAACAAAAAAGAAAGAGTGAAAGAGACAGAGAGAGAGAAAGAAAAAAAGAAAGAGAAAGAAAGAAAGAAAGAAAGAAAGAAAGAAAGAAAGAAAGAAAGAAAGGAGAAAGGTGAGCCTGCAGGGGCAGGCATAGCGAGGCCCACAAGGCACTTCTCTAAAGCTCTGTCAGGCGGCTTGCCATCTGACAGCTTTCACTCCTGGCCAACACCCCGTTACCGGACACTGAACTAGAATAAGCTAGATGACCTGGCCTCCTTATTGCCACAGTAGTGCAGACAGCCAATCAGAAACCAGGAAAGAGGCTATTAGGAGTGAAATGAAACAGCTGAATGGCAATGAAAATTTGACGCATTTACTAAACAACAACAACAAGAAAGAAAAGGGAAAATTCTAAGAAATAAAACATGAAATGCAAGAGACACAACAACCTAAGATGTCTTCATCAAGAGGTTGCCTGTGATAACAAGCAGACAGTAGTCACTCCACAATATGGTCTGAAAGGGAAGCCTATGCATAGAGTAAATGTTTTTTAAACTATTTCAACCAAAAATAGATTTATAAAAATATCCTGAGCATCTGTTTAGTAATTTGAAAAAATTTTCAGTATCCAGAAAAATCATTCCCCTAACATGGTTATCTCTGAAATTTCCAAGCATGGAAGACAAATGTAAAGGAAAGAGGGAAAATAGAAAGGAGAAAGGGAAGGAGAGGAAGGCTGTGTAGTTTAAGGCCTCTGAGAGCTGGAGCCAGATTCAATTAAATCCTGTGTGTCAAACCCCTTCCTAGTCTCTCCCGCCTTCTTCCCACCACAAATCCTGGCATTATCTGCCCACTGGAGAACACACCAACATCAGGGATAGTTCACCAGCTACATTTTCTACACATGTGGCACATACATCACCGTCTTAGCTTCAAGCCTATTGTTGGTTCATCCACATTTGTGCCCAGAGTGACTCTACTTTAGAATTACCAGAAATGAGATTTAATTCTAGATTAAGAGGAGGTATTACAGTATGGTCTTTTGGAAGTCAAACTCAAAACATTTACTAACAGTGTCTTTTGTTGAACAAAGAAATCCTATTGTTTGCATGGTTGGGTAAAGAGGAGCCTGATCCAGGCAGTCTAACAAAGAGGAAGTTAAAGCAGGAGCTCGGAAAGAACAAAGGATTGAGCTTTCTGATAATATCAATATTATTAAACACAATATGTCACACGCTTTTCTATCAATACCGGAGAAGATAACCTTATAAATTAATAGTAGGTTGTCCAGACGTGTATAAAATCACAGCAGCTACACATTAGGAGAGATTTTTCATTTATATGATAGTGAATTTTATGTGTCTAATGTTTTTGAAGCTGGAAGAGATGAACACTGTGAGGAAGCAGAATACAATGTATGAGAAATAATTACGCCTGTGACCTAATGCCCCTTAAGGTCAAACTGTATTACAGGCCAGAAGAAATCAGGATCCATCAGCATTTACTTCAGAGAAGTCACCGACTGGAATGGAGGGCAAATGTGGGCATATTTCATAAACAGCAGGTGCTTGACCTCATAAAAAAGTCAATTATCAAAATGCTACATGCAGAATGTCACAAGTAAGAAATATATAAAAGTAGGTTCTGAAAAGCATCTTTAATTCAAAATAAATCTCAAGCAACATTTATCTTTATCTACACCACAATTTAAAAGATTCAAAAAATAATATTAATCCCCTTTTAGGAAAATTATTAGAATTCTATAAAGATGCACTGGAACATAAAAGTGATACCCCACTTTTTATTGACTCAGTAAAGGTGGACAATATTTCCATAAGTCAGTGTTGCAGAATGTACGTTGTATTTAGTATTAGGATGGGAAACAGTGTAACTATCCTTAAATTTCCTACCAAAAAGTCAGAAGCAAAACTTTACATATTTTTGATATTTACAAAGGATGAAACAATGATTCCTGATTGGTTAAAGACAAAACTATATCACCTGCAACAAAAGTCTCATGCCATTCAAGAGCTGAGGACTTTGCAGTCTTATGAAAATGTGTGGCTATCGGTTAAGGCAGACTGCTGATGCTTTCTCTTCCCCAGTGACTGCTAGTCTACTACCAGGATCCCTGAGAAACATAAATTTAAATGAATGCTGAGGCAGCAGGATCAGGAAAAGAAAAGTACAGACAAGTGCCGGGATAGAAGGACTGCCTGCCTGCGACCACTACTTGTATTCTCTACTATAATGTGTGCTCTGCAGAAGCACTACTATTGCTCTCAGGAACCCCAAGAAGAGCACCAAGGCTGGCCCATCATTTCCTTTCTTGTCACACAAACCCGTAAGAAGCTTTTTAGTGGTCTATTATACACCATACCTACATAAAATACAGAGAGTATTATCAACACAGCCAATTGGCATGGTTTTTATTCTCAGTCCAATCCCTTCCCGACAGTGAACTTAGCTGAAGCTGCTAGCTACTTAACCTGGATCTCAAATATAAGAGATTATCACAGTCCAAGAGCTCTCCAAGAAGAACAGTTTCTGGATTTCAGAAAAATAATTAACAAAGGCACTCTTCTACAAAAACCAGGCATAACTTGGGTATTTCCAATATCGCTTGTATCGTTATTACATGTCTTTAAATACGTAGAATGGTTAAATTATAAGACAATTGCTGCTGAGTGGTGTACTTTCCAGATAGACTGTTTAACATGTTCTTGATTTCAGTGGCTAAGATGCTCATGCCAGGAATAAGTTCTGTTTGTAAAACACCCTTTAAACACGCAGTGGGGGTCACCTCCACAAACACTGGTGGCAATGGTGGAAGAGGCTTTACTACAAGCAGGTGGACAGCAGGTGTGGGCTGTCCACCAGCTGGCTCCATAACCTTTGATCCCCTAGGACAGAAAATCTGTTCGCCAGCCCTATGTGGTCATTCCTCATTTGTTAAACGCTTTCTTCTCCTTTAATACGTCCAGAATCCCTATCCCTTTAGCATGATTCCCTTTTATTAAAACAGAAAGCTCTCAATAAAAGCAAAACTAATTCTACACTCAGCATTACAGTTCCAGAATTGATTAGCATACTGAATCAAAAGTTGATAATGTGTGGTGTTTCAGTTACATTTAGTAGAATGTATGTCTATTTATTCTTGCGTGCACACACACACACATACACACACACAAAATCACAATAGGGGATAAAATTCAAATTTTAGGTATTCCAGCATTCACATAATTTTTGAGGTACTCAAAAATAGTATACCTAAGTAAAAAGGATTTAATTACAAAACAGAAAAATTAAATATAATTAGGAATTACTCTATACTTAAACAATAATAAAAAAAAATACCAGAGAGTACTTTACTAACAGTTATTTTTCTGCTTCATTTTGTGCTACAGTTACACATGACTGAGAAAGACATCATTTTATAGTAGTACCAGGCAAGCCAAGTATATTTATTCTTAATTATCTACCCTCCACTAAGATCTCAGGATGCTGGAGTAAGCCAGGTAGAATAAACAGAGGGTAAGAAAAGTGAGTTTTGTAGTCTAGGAGTCATTTAAGTGCCTGAAGGAACTTCAGACAAATTTTCAGACCCTTAGCCTATTACCTCATGTGAAAGAAAACAAAAAGCAGGGTGTGACAACAACAGTATCTACTTAATCAGGTTATCAAACTGGTTAAATTAAAGGCACAGACCTAAGCTAGAGGGATGGCTCAGTGGTCAAGAGTACTGGCTGCTCTTATAAAGGACTCAGGTTCAACTTCCAGCACCCACATGGCAGCTCACAACTATCTGTAACTCTAGTTCCAGGGGATCATGCACCCTCACACAGATATACACGCAGGCAAAACAGCAACATACATAGAAATACAATAAAAGAAAGAAAGGAAGGAAGGAAGGAAAGAAGGAAGGAAGGAAATAAGGAAGAAAGGAAAGAAGGCAGGAAGGAAAAAGCTGGATGGTAGTGGCGCATGTCTTTAATCCCAGCACTCAGGAGGCAGAGGCAGGAGGATCTTTGTGAGTTCGAGGCCAGCCTGGTCTACAGAGTGAGTTCTAGGACAGCTAGGACTATTTCACAGAGAAACCCTGCTTCAGAAAACAAACCAAGAAACAAAACAAAACAAAATCAACTTTGCAAATACTTAGCAAAAATCTGATACAGAGAAAGTTTCCAAATAGTTGTGGTCATTATTACTCTTCATTTACATTATCCTCTCTGGACCCACTAACAGATACCTCACGACACATGCATTTCTACCACTGCTTTAGAGAATAATTAGTGACTATATATTATGCCTTTAATTTGTAGCTAAGCCATTCTCTTCTTTCTAGGAGCAAAATAAAACAGATATAATAGATAATGGTATCTCTTTTTCCAAACTGTCAATAGTACAACTCAGTACTAATGTTTAATGTTGTTCTTTTTTACTTTTCATCACAGTTTATTTTAATTTATCCTATGTGGATTATTGGTAGAACTAAATATCAGTCTAGTACTTTAACTATATGAATCAAAGTGTTTTGTTTAAACAGTGATTTATTGTTAGTCTTTTTTGTTGTTGTTGTTTTTGTTTTTTCGAGACAGGGTTTCTCTGTAGCTTTGGAGCCTGTACTGAAAGTACCTCTTGTAGACCAGGCTGGCCTTGAACTCACAGAGATCCGCCTGCCTCTGTCTCTCGAGTGCTGGGATTAAAGGCGTGCGCCACCACCACCTGGTGATTTATTGTAATTCTTAAGGTAAACAACAAATTCTAAAATTGTAACTCGAAATTAAGCATTTAAATTCCAGATGGCAGAGTCGATAATAGGTAACATCTTCTTCAGCTTCATTAATAGCCTGATTTTAAAACACTAGCAATAGCCTGGCTATAGGGTTTAAAGACTCAGAAGGGATCTGTATCATGCCAATGGACTGGTTGAAACTGCAGCTTGCCTTCGTGTAGGAAGATATGACTCCCTGCATTTCACTGTTCACCTATTTCCATCTGAGTCTCCCCCTCAAGACCAAAGCCTGTAATTTCTTGCAGAAATGTTCTAGAAGATCTGTATTCTGAAGAATGATCATGTATTACAAACGTTTCACAGGGTCAGCTATACAATAAGAAAGAAGGTCATGTGTTGGGAATATTTTGCATGTTCGGGTTGGTTTTCTTTCTTCACAGATCCCTTCTGATTCTTTTCTTAGCTCTTTAAATGCAATCACTTATCGGGCCTTGGAAACGTTCTTCATTCGACTTGCCCACATTTATGCCTGGTTTCCATTTCCCCTTTTGTGGCAGCTAAATAAAGATGTCTTGAAAATGTTTCTGATTGCTTTTATATTTTTTAGAAGGCAATTTTCCTCTTAAAAGAATCTACAGTAACTTGCTAGTATGTAGTATGACCTTTAGCCTACTCTTGAGTACCTCACTCATAGTTTGTCCTCAATTGTGAAGATTATTTTAAAAATTAATTATGTGTGTGGATATATATACAAAATTAAAAATTACTTATATATGTTTATTTATTTATAACTTATTTAAATTGTATATATAAATGTGTGTGTGTGTGCCCCTATGTTTAAGGCAGAGAACAATGTGAGGCACCATCCTGAAAAGATCTTCACATTATCTTTCTGACAAGCTTTCTCACTAAATATGGAGCTCACCAATTTGGTTGGTGCACCAAGGATGGCCCTGTCCCTGCTTTTCCAGGGAGAGGATTACAACGGTACATCAGGTCATCGTGCTTACATTGAAAGTGCTTTACCACCAAGCCAGCTCCCCAGACCCTTCAGGACGTTTTATTCAGCAAGGTTTATGACACAGTAAACCACCAGAATCTACGTTCTAAAATTAAGGCTCACATCAGGAACAGCAAGCAGCAAGCATGTTTGAGATTACTTAGATTACTTATTCACACATTCCAAAGGTGGAGGTGTTTATTTTTTTCTTTCTTTCTTGTTTGTATATTCTGGAAACTTACTTTTAAATTTTTTATTTCATCTTTTTGTTCTTAATGTATTTTTATTTTTCAAAACTAAGGATTGAAATAGGCAAGCACTCTACTACTAAACTACGGTCCCCGGACCTAAATATTTTATTTTAAAAATTTCAAAAGAATTTTAAGCCTACTATCTTTAAAAAGTACACATATGTTAGACATCCTACACTATTTTTTCTTCAGGGAAGGAAAGTTTATTAGCTGATGGCTTCAGGAATGTCAATCAGACATAGCAAGGAGGCATGCTAGAGCTGAGCTGTTCACACCACAGCAGACAGGAGGCAGAAAAGAAATTCTGAAACTCAGCTGAGTTCCTAGATTTGTTCCTGTTGCTATTTGTTTTTCATTGTTGGCATTGTTGATGTCGTTGTTTTTACTTAATCTACTTTTGTCTAAAATGTTTTACAAATTCACTCATTAAATATCTAGGTACTCAGATAAGTTTTAATTAGAATTGTTATGCCCCTGATGTGTTAGTCATGTGAATGTGACCACACTTGTCTCAAGTATTTATTTACTCAACAAATCAATAGTGCTCACTGTGAGCTAGGTACCAATCTCAACAAGGGTCAGCTCACTCCATACCCACTACAACTCTATAAAGCCTCTATCATCTTGACTTTTAACTGAAAAGATTGAAGCCAATGAACTCTAGCAGAGTCCCCAGGTCACATGCCTAATTAAACATTACAGGTCAACACGGACTGATCTAGCAACCAAGTCAGCTCTAACAGTTAACAACATTAAGAATCTTCCTTTTATTTTGCCTCTTCAACAGTGCATGTGCTGCTAGAATAACACGTGGGGTGGGCATGATGTGGGTAAGTACTTAACTATACCAACAACTGACAGTGGGGAAGTCTGTGTAAACTCCAGGCCCAATTTCATAGTAAAACATTTTTTAAAGTTTAACTAAAACTTTATGTTAAAAACTGAAGGTAGCTGGTAACTAACATAAATCAAAATAAATTTTAATTATTAACATTTTTAGAAAAACGAATAGTTTAGTAAACTAAAGATAAACATTTTTACCAGAGAGAAAAAATTATACTAACAAATACAACCTTTTCCCAATGAATTTAATCTAGTACCATGAGTAAAAAAGTTGTATTTTCAACAGTTCCCAAAAAGGCAGTAATTTTCCCAATTTGTTCAAATCAGAGTTATTTGAAAGACTCACCAGCCACAATTCTTGCTAATTTTCTCTTTTCCCATTGTACACAGGTGTAACTTTACTAGATCTCTGTTTTTCAAGTATCCATGTAACGTTAACTTAAAAAGTCTCTGCACTTCATAACACAAGATCAATATGGACCAAGTGGAAACCACAAGAGCAACAAAACAACATGCAGAGGAAAGAGTTAGGGTTAAATAGGATAGGGATTGCTTTTATTATTGGGGATTAGCATCACAAACAGTCAGGTCATTAGTGGATGTTTTGATATTTGCTTTATCTTGTTCATTTAAACTGTCATACTCTAAACTATCAAGACTCAAATAAGAAAGACCAGGATTTAGGCATCCCTTCCTCTCACTTTTATTCACATCACAAAGCATGAACACTTCAGAGACTGGTACTCAGAATCCTCCCAAGTTTTCCAGAAAAGCATGAAAACTCTTACGTGATATGACATGGTCCATATATTGAGGTAAATAAGGAGCCCAGGTATCAATAGTTTCTTTTCGTCCTGCCTGCTCAATTCTTCTCAGCTCTGCCAGAAGCAGGGCCTGTGCGGCCTCTCTCACCTAAAAGAATCACAGAAACAAATGAGAAAAAGCATGTTAGTTGGTGAAGTGATGGCCACAAACCAGAAAATTTATAGTGATATAAAATCAGAAAACACAGAAAGCATATTTACATGAGAAAAAACCTACAAATCAAATGAGAAACTGAGTAGCTTGGAACGATAAAATTAAATGATAGCATTTTACACATGATCCAAGATGCTTTCATTCAAAAATATTTTTAAACTAATGGAAAGATATGTATTCAACTTTACATTTAAAATTTGATTTTCTAAAGGGCTCTTATACTGTAAACCTGTATCTTTAATTATTAAATTTCCAAGTAACTATTATTGTTTAAAAAAAATCAATGTTAGGAGCAGTAAACTGTTTTCCCTAATACCCAAAAGAAACTTAACCTTATCTAGTAAATTCTTTATATATGACAATTTTGGTTGAAGCTAAAAAAGGGGGATGAAGGCAGCCAAATACATTAAAGCTATTCACGGGACAATAATGTTTGAGTCAACAGGCCAGAGAGATGACAGAGGTCTTCAAAATATTATTTCTTGATTTGAAATTTACATTTCACCAAGTCCTTTTAATATTTGTTATCTACTTTATCATATCAACATTGCCTCAAGCATTGATCTTTTATATAATCCAATAGGTATAAATCCACATGATTCACTTATACCTAGACACAAACAAAATGGGTAAATAGATTCCTGTGTAACCTCTTTCAGGTTATATAGAGGGAGTCATTTTTCAAAATCATATCAATTTTTCTTTCAATTGGCTATGCAACCTTTTTATTTTGCATTTTAATTTCAGGGTTCTTTTTTTAATCAGAAATACCACAAACATAAACCCAAAAAAGCTAGTCTATTTTTAAGCAAAGTACTAATCAATTTATTCAATTTATTAACTATTTATAGCTTAAGGACTAACTCAGCCTCATCTAAAGGAGAGCTTAAGTAAAACATTCTTTATAAATATACTGTCTTTTAAAGGGAACTAAAAAATTATTCAATGAAAATTTTACTATACTTCAGTTCTGTCTGAAGTTGAGTCAACAGAGACCAGACCAAGCAAATATCTTAAAGTATTACGATGCTTCAGTCAACAAAAGGCCAGAAATACAGTGGTCCTACCAAATCATTTCTCAGTGACATCACAGTAATTTATTGAGTATATAAATGTACAATCTATGATGTTCATGTAGCAAAACTTCCTAGCAACATGTATGTTCTCATAAGAATTACATTATTGTCTCTACTTTAAAATGTTCTCCAAATAGACTAAGCCAAGTATCCAGGGTCAAAAAGTTAGTAATTACTGTCACTAACATTTAACCCAGCTCTTTTTTAATTCCAAAACTGTCTTGTTTTACCAGAACACAGGACCTTCCACTGCTCTCCAACTACTCACTTGGAATTTGATGGAAGGGATTATTATACTGAATATGGTTACATGTCTTTGTCATGTGAGTGCATTTTTCTATGGAAATCAATACTTAAGACATAATTCTAAAAAGGTATGTGGAACTTTTAATGAAACACTCAATAAATTTTTTAAGAGTAAATAAATAAACAAGCTAGAAAGTTTACTGCTTACTATAGAAACAAAGGAGGAAAAACATGAACTCTAGAATCCATATTTTCCACAATGGAATAAGTAAGTGATAGGACAAATGAGACAAATATTACTTTTGTTTATTGAAGTATTTTTATTTTCTTTATAACTTCAACATTACCTCCAAGCATCGATCTTGCCATCTTCGAGCCAGCATCTCCAGAAGAGGAGGCCTAAATTTATCCAGCCCCAGCAGGTCTGGCAGCATAACACAGTGCATGGCAGCCAACTGGCTCCATCCTATCAAAACGTGACATACAGCAAAACTTTAGACATCTTGGTATTCTCCAGTAAATATAAAGCTTTTATTAATGAATACATATAAAAAACAAAAAGGGAAAGTCTATAAAATGATGCTATAAATCATTTGTTCAATATTATTATGTATCAAAACATCATAAAATGTCTTTCACCCCTAAATCATGTATTTGGTGACCTATAAGAACTGTGTAGATTTTTAAACCAATAAGAACAATTTTCCACACAAAGTTTTGCCAAAAACATATTTCTAGAAATATTTTCTAAAATAAACATATTAGAAGATAGAAAAGCATAGAAATAAACACATGTGAGATACATCTAGACATATGAACTTGTTGCCATGCAAAACGGGCATTCACAGATACCCGTCATAGGTTTAGTCCCTTAAGGCATGGCTATATGTGAGCTGCCAACATACAGCCAAAAGGGGAGCCTTCCCTGTTAGGACTTTAATTAAGAGAGTTTCTGAACCCCTCTCTTCCTAAATGAATCAGAAACTTAGTCACAAGGCTAAAATAGCATAATGTTTATTTTTAATGGAAAAGTGAATGAAAACATTCTACATAAAAACTTGACAATTCAAAATTTATAGTCTTAAATATCACTGATTCCAACTTAAAGAAAATAAATTTTTTTTCAAATTTTTGATTCTTGATATGAAATCTAATTATTTGGTAAAGACATGTGTTACATACCACTATGCTCATATACATATATTACCTGTCAGCACAGAAATTTAACAGTTCTGTGCTTTGAAAGAATTAAAACTGTATTCTTCTAAATTAATAATGAAACCCTATGATAAAATATAAAGTGATCTCTGAAACTATTAAAAAGAGAGAAGAGTCACCTACTTAAAAGATTCATCCATTCGGTAAAGAAAATCTCATCAACAGGTAACAAATATGTAATTATAATAATTTAGATGATCAACATGCATTTAATATTGAAATTTATAGCACATAAGTAGATGCATATATATCACTAATGTGTAATTTCTTAATATGTTTTAATGATTCACTACGTCTTAATGAACTACTTATGAGTCAACTTTTGCAAATGATGATTCTTTTTTTTTAACATGGATTTATTTATTTTATTTTTATTTATTTATTTATACAGTATCCTGCCTGTAGGCCACAAGAGGACACCAGATCTCATTATAGGTGGTTGTGAGCCACCACATGGTTGCTGGGAATTGAACTCAGGACCTCTGGCAGAGCAGTCAGTGCTGTTAACCGCTGAGCCATCTCTCCAGCCTGCACATGATGATTCGTACAAAAGCCCTACAGCATATTTTAAATTAATGAATGTTTTTTAAGATGGCTCAACAAATATTATTCTAATTATTCCAATCCAGCCTTCACATTCAAACTTTAGCATAGTTCTCTGTTCCATTCTTTCTTCCCTGGGGAGCACTACTTATAACAAGGGCTCTGTGCTTCATACGCAATCAACATCCCTTTGTTTGAATGGCCTTGCAATATTAACTTTAGTGAAGAGTCAGAATCATTTTCAGTGCTATTTTTGATTTTGTAAAGTTCCTCCTTTCTATTTTACACAAACTAGTAAAGGTCGAGACCATACTGGAGAAAGTGGGTATAACATAGAGCTCACAAGTCCCATTACATTTCAGGTTTAAACAATGCTAAGAGAGTTTGAAACAACAAATGTTTGCATATTCCATTCTCAATTTCAAACCTCCAAAATTAAATTCCATTTGTGTAACTACACAACAAGAAGGATATGTTAGCCCAACTGAATTCAAAGTCTATGCCTCTGCCTGGAGCAGAAACAGTACGAGAATAGGTGAACTCTTATTGGCTTACGTAATCAGTCTGAAGACTTTTCAGATGAGAATGTCAATTAACTGACTTGCTCATCTTTTGCTAGCGTATACGGTTGTGTAAAGACAGCACATTGTGTCTCTCATACACTAATCGTACATATAAAATAAGTTTGCTATTGTTAATGCCACAAATCAAATGGCAAAAACCACTCTGACAAGCAATTCACCTTTTAACCAAGACTTCATAAACAAGCTTAGCATCCCTGCTCTCCTGTAGCTGTGTAGGTGATGACAGACATGGTTCACTCTAGGAAGGAGGAACATCATATTTTCTACATTTGGCACCTGGCATTGGGTTCAGCAAATAAAGTTACAAAATGGGAATCCCGGATTCATATAAAATAAAGCAGATGGAGGTATAAATCAGATTTAAAAAAAAGAATAAGTCTATCAGGCCAAAGCAGAGGCAGAAAGGAAGTTGATACAAAGTGAGGGAGAATACCTTCATTTACTAAGAAACAGGTATGTAAAGCGGTAGAAGCAGAGTCAGAGCCAGAGTGATCAGCATCAGACCGAGCAGAAACGACAGGTGCAGCGACTTGCAGAGAAAAATAGAAGAAATAAAGAAGAAAGAATTGAGGTTCAGCAGTTTCTGAAAAAAAGCTTAGTATTAGTGAAGAATGAAAACAAAGTTAGCAAAATATAGTGAACATACAACTAAAAATGATGTTTTAATTGGAAAGGAACGCTCATTAGAAAGTTCTACAGAGACAGAGCATCTCTTTGAATAGTGATCTAAATGTAGTTCAACTTTCTCTTAACGCCAAGATCTTTTTATTCTATGAGTCCACAACAAAGAAAAATCTTATAAAAATATAGCCACAAAACAAGAAAAACTACATTAAGAATTAACAGAAATGTAATTCAGTGTTTAAATATATAACAGAGAAAACTCATAGGCCTTCATATTGTTGATCATATTTTTAGTTTATTCTCTAATATTATATGTAAACTATTTTTAAAACTCCCAACAGAATACTAAATGGCATTTGACTTTCTACACTTACGTAAGAACTCAATTTCAAGTATACCAACTTGTAGAAAACACACACAGTACATCATATTGAACTCTTCTTGGAAGACTCTTAATAGTTTCATTCACTTTAAAACTAGCTGCACTAAAACAATCATGCACACTGTGATTCCTACACAAGAGATGAACCAATCTCCTCCCCAACCCCAAAAAGTTGTACTCCTAAGAAAATGTTGCAGCTTAAATTATCATATGAAAACGCCAGAGGACCTTATGGCATACACCTCTACAACTAGAGGTCATTGGTAAGATTTAGAGGTCATCATTTGGCACTTCCTTCCTATGAAGAAATTACCATATGTCATGCACAAGCATCTTCAAATCAATCCCTCTCCTTTCCTTTGTCACTGGGAAGCAAAGGGTGTGTGCTCCTGAGCAGATCAGGCATTGTCTGCTGGATGATGTTTGCTTTTCATGCCATGAGGCTCTTTTGTTGTGATGGGGCAGCTGTAGGAAAACAACAACTTTTTTATAATTTTCACAAGAATGTCACTCAGGCGCCTGGGAGGTGACCAGTCGAACTAAAAGAAGCCTAGGAAGGGTAGGAGAATGGAAAGAGCTCCACACTTCTCCCACCCATGGACTTTTATGTGGAAAACTGTACTGCTTTTTTATTATAATAAACCCGAGTTTTGTTTATAATAGTTATGACTATTTTATATTTATTATTTAATTATATGTCATAATATATAAAATTTCTACTATAATCTTAAAAAGAACACCAAATAGTTAATATCCTCCATTGAATACTTTTATTTTTAAAATTCTCTTCATCATTTAATTACAAATTCAGTTAAAATGACCTAGATAGCATTTGCTTCACCATACAAAAAGCTCATAAGCATGCAAAGGGGGATTCCCCTTGTGGCTGAACCTCATGCCACCAAAAATGCTGAGCCGCCTACTCTAGGGAACCCCAACAGTAGAAACAGTAGTATTAAATGTGCTTAGAGGAACTTGTTTATGTATATAATGCATTCTGGATGCACTCCCACCCGGCTAACCCTCCCTTACCACAAGTCCCCTCTCTGAAAAATCTGTGTTAATTCTGTTTGATTGCATCTTAATTCTGTAGATGCACTAGAATGAAAAGATGAGAAAGTCCAAAATAAACGAATAAACAAGTAAAAGTTGAGTAGTAACTGATCACTATCTGCTATGTTAAATAAGTGGAATTAAGCCTTGATATTTTCTCAATGAACTAGTATTCACAAAAAAAAAAAAGAAAAAAGAGAAGGAGGAGGAGGAAGAGGAAGAGGAGGAGGAAGAGGAAGAGGAGGAGGAAGAGGATGAGGAGGAGGAGGAGGAGGAAGAGAAGAAGAAGAAAAAGAAGAAGAAGAAGAAGAAGAAGAAGAAGAAGAAGAAGAAGAAGAAGAAGAAGAAGAAGAAGAAGAAGAAGAAGAAGCATCATAGCTGGTGAACCTGTTAAAAGTATATGCACTAGGCACACTCAGCTATTTACAAAAAAGAAAAAAATTCTTGGTATAATAATTTAAGTCATTAATGTTTTATACTTTAATAAATCCTATGGATGCTACAAACCAAGTAACAGAAATTAAGGACTTAGATTTACTAAGATTTAAAAATCTCTGGACCAACATAAAAAAATTTTACTCACACTATCTCACAACTGGAATGTCAAACTCTAGAAACACATTTACAGTTCACTGAGAAATTAAACTCTTCTGGCACCCTCTCCTCTGCTGCCTGAATACCTAGCTAGGGACATGCCCGTGGACACCTGGGATCCCCAGGGCCAAGTATCTTGTCAACCCTAAAATGATTCTCTTAATGTAGATATCTTATTCCCTTCTCCAATGTCCACCTTTCTTCCATCTTCACCCTCCCACTCCCCCAAGCTCTCCCGGGTCCTTCTCCCTTCTCCTTCCCCCTCTCCCCTTCCCCTGCTCCCCTACCTCCCACCTCTATCCCCACCCCTGGCTTCCAACTTTTGCTTGATGATCCTGTTTGCTTCCAACTTCCAGGAGGTTCTGTGTATGCTTTCTTTGGGTTCACCTAGTTATTCGGCTTCTCTGGGCTTGTGAGCTAAGTGCTTAGTGACCTTTA
>PVIU01029083.1:0-17948 GCA_004026605.1 Ondatra zibethicus
TTTTTTTTTTTTTTGCACGTGAGGTCCCCTGAAAATACCCAACGGATTCAGCCAGCAGGGTCAGGCAATCTTCAATGACAGATAATGCATTACGTTGGCAGTTTGAACACAAGGAAATTTTTTCTTAGTTCACAGAATTAAAGCCAAAGTGTCCACTAAACTTGGCTCCTTCTTTATTTCCTTCATTCTGATTGCACACACACACACACACACACACACACGATACACACACCATTCTAATTTCATGTTTTGTTTTCGTTTAAATTATGTTTATTTACAGCTAAAACATTTTTCTTTATTGGAAAACAATGGTTTGCAATTGGGTTTCAGAACCTGATCATTTGATGGCCACTGCCAATGAGCCAATAGCTACAGAGCTTTCTGTCAGGTGAGGAATGACAGAGAATCTTATACACTTGTCTTTCAATTTGTCTGTTTTTCCATTTTGAGCTTTTGCAAACACCAGTTTAAAAGTGTTGAAGAGTCAGGTTCAGGAGAGTACTCACCACACACGCATGAGGAGTTCACATCCCTGGTGCCAGCATGAAAGCCAGGCAGGCACAGTGGCTTCCTGTGACCCCATTGTCTGAAAAGCAGGCAGGAATGCCCAGGAAAGTCAACTTGCTAGACAGCTGACTCAGCAAACCCTAGGTTTAGTGAGAAACCCTTCTCCACAATGGAGTGGAGAAAGATTGAGGAAGATACTAGACATCAAGTTCTCCTTCCTCATGCATGTGTACACATGTGCACCCATATACATGGGAACATGCATGTACTCATACCATACATAGGAAAAATAAATAAATAAAAAACTTGTCAAGAAGCAAGTTCAGGCTGGCCCTGGTGGCACACATCTGTAATCTCAGAGCTCAGGAACCGAAGAGGATTTTGATTTCAATACTAGCCTGGGTTATGTAATGATACCTGTCTCAAAGTAAAATGATCAAAACCACATAACTCAGCTTAAATTTTGGCAAATAAGCATTTAATAGTATTGTAATTTAGAATCTTCGGCTGTTGGTTTTTAAGTTTAAAAGTTTTGGGGAAGCTTACTGATATTAAATGCATGATTGTCTCTAAAGGAGTGTATTACATCATGAAAAACACATTTAAATAAAACAAGGCTCATGATCAAGCAATAATTTTAGGAAATAAAATAAAACCTCGAACTAAATTGATTTAATTAGTGGATATTTATTATGTAGACAACACAGAAATACTGATTACTAATCTTTGTTGTTGTTGTTTTTTTTCTTTTTCTTTTTTGGTTTTCTGAGACAAGGTTTCTCTAAATTTTCCAGTCTTGGCTGTTCTGGAAATCAATCTATAGACCACACTGGCCTCAAACTCACAGAGATCTGTCTGCCCCTGCCTCCCTAGTGCTGGGATCAGAGGTGTATGCCACCACCGCCTTGCTAATCTCTGGAGTTGGAGCAGCCCCGTGGGTGCTTGGAACTAAACCCGGGTCCCCTGCGAGAGCAGCAGTTGCTCCTAACCACTGAGCCATCCCTCGAGCCTCCCTGGTTACTCATCTTCATCCTGCATCAGATTCTGGAGCTCACATTTTGATGAGGCTCTTTGGGTCTGCGATGAATATGCTCATTTCTGTCTCCTTCACACGGCACTCTGAATGATGTGGCAGCTGGGGAAACCCGCGCTGTGTGTATTTACCAGTTCTCCTCATACACTGCAAAATGCCGAGGAGTGACAGGGCACAATTATGCACACTGCAGTTTTCTCTGGGAAATGCATGTTAGCTTAAAAGTTGTAATGAATAGGGTGTTTATACTATATTTAGGAGCCACAGTTTCAGAGAAATACAGCTGTGTGTTTCTATTTTTTGAGGAAAATTGGAAATAATTTTAGTCTCCAAGTCCCTTTGTGCTCTTCAAGGTGACAGAGACCTGAAGAAGTCGAGATTTCCCAGGGGCACCCAGAGCGTCACAAAGACTTGGTTTTTCCTTTTGTAAAAAGAAAGTTGCTAGAAACGGGTTGTTGGACATGCTTTTTTTTGATGAGATAGAGAGAAGGAGTTGCCAAGTCAGAAGAGGTGCCTAGTCTTTTCTACGTGGGATGTGTTTGAGAAACTGAAGTCCCCACAGAAGTTCCTCCCTTACCCAAGACTCATTCCTAATGATCCAGCATAGCTCTGCTCTGGCTGATACCCAACAATTGTATCCTGTCCTCAGTTATGAGTTCAGTTAGTTTGTAGCATTTTGTTGACATACACCATCCCATGAAACTTAACCATTTACAGTATGCAATTAGTGGTTTTTGTTTCTTAATTTAAAAAATCAGCTTCTGTGCAGTAACATTGGCTGTCCTGGAACTCGCTTTGTAGACCAGCCTGGCCTAGAACCCACAGAGATCCGCCTGCCTTTGCCTCCCAAGTGCTGGGAATAAAGACGTGCACCACCACCCTCCTGGACTATTTATAAGTTTTCATGGTTACTTTTTCATTTCTCTGAGGTATATTCTAAGAAATAAAATTGTTAGGTTATATGGTAAATTTCGGCTTAATATTTTCCCAGCAATTCTATATTTAATTGCAGACTGCTTTTAATTGTAGGCTGCACTGTTTTGTATTCTCATCATCAGAGTGTGATGTTTTCAATTGCTCCATGCTTTTTTGATTCTGAGCCATTCTAATTAATGTCAAATATTTTCCAGTGATCCTAATGACTGTTCCTGTATTTCTTTTAGATAACTTTTTATTCAAATTCAATACTACATTTTAACTGAGTTATATGGTATCTTTATAATTGGGTTTTAAGGTTTTATATATCCTAGATACAAGTTTCTAATAAGATATAGGAATTACAAACATTTTTCCCATTCTGTTTTATTGTGTATATTTTTCTTTGTGTCCTGAGTATACTGTGTCAGAAACACAGATGAACACTTTGTGATTTTCCACAATGTCAGAACTTATTGTAGAATAAATTCACAAGGAATGGTGGGGCTTTTTTTTGGGGGGGCAGCATTTCCTTATTAAGTAATTCCACTTTCCTTGATAGTCTCAGCCAGTGTAGACACAAATTCTTTTTTTTCTAATCATAGTTACTAATACTCAAGTTACTAATCAAGTTAGTAACTATGATTAGAACTAATCATAGTTACTAATACTAATACTCAAATCACACATTACACATCAGAAGTGCATCTGTCTGAATGTGTACATATGTGGGTTACAGAATGGCTGCCAAGGGTTCAGGAGGGTCAGCAGTGACCAAGATGGTTCAGAGACCTGAAAGACGGGAGCTGCTTGGGATGAAAATAGTCTGACAAGAAGATAATGAGCTCCAGCTGGAGGTCTGCTGGCGACTGCTGCTTCTGCTGTGGAGCTAGGCTGCAGGGGCAGACTTGAGCTGGAGAAACCAGGTGGGTGGAGGCTGTAGAGGCAAATGAACAGCACGTGGATTCATGATGGACAGACAGACAGATGATGGTTGGCAAATGAAATAGGCTGTGTCAACAGCAGGGGCCAAACTGAACTGAAGCCCCTGGGCTATTTAGAAAATCTCAGCATGTTAGTCCCTTGATAAACAACCACGTGGTCAGAGGATAAATTGGTGGC
The DNA here is from genome assembly GCA_004026605.1 of Ondatra zibethicus. Lineage (NCBI taxonomy): Eukaryota > Metazoa > Chordata > Mammalia > Rodentia > Cricetidae > Ondatra > Ondatra zibethicus. Next base: position 3,578 of record PVIU01029083.1, read on the forward strand.
TCTGTCACTACCACAGAGTTACATGTTCTCTGCTTTATGGGGTCCAGATGAGAGACAGAGAGAGGGAGAGAGGGAGAGAGAGAGAGAGGGAGAGAGGGAGAGAGAGAGAGAGAGAGAGAAATGTAGTCTTCCCTCAGTCTGATGTGTCTATTAAGTTCTGGGGCCAGGTTTTCCTAATTTTACTTTAATACCTCCATGTCCTCCTATATAGTCCCAATTTACTTCGATAAATTTATAGAATGACCGACTTTCTACTTTTAGGGATTGAGCTGTTCATCAGCCTGCCTTTATTTTTCTGCATGCTCTTCATGCACCCACCCAAATGCAGCGTCATCCTCCATCCTCAGAATGGAGTCTCTCAGGGCAAAGGATAGACTGAAAAACAACTGTTTTATACAATATGAAGTACTTACAGTAAGGGCAAAGTTGGGTATCTTTTTTCCCCCATCTATCTATCTATCTATCTATCTATCTATCTATCTATCTATCTATCTATCTATCATCTATCTATCTATTATCTATCTATCAATCATCTATTTATCATCTATCTATCTGTCATCTATCTATCTACTATCTATCATCTATTATCTATCTATCTACCTATCTATCTATCATCTATATATCTATCTATTATCTATCTATATATCATTTATTTATCTACCTATCTATCATCTATTAGCTATCATCTATCTATCTACTATCGATCATCTATTATCTATCTATCATCTATTATCTATCATCTATCTATTATCTATCTATCAATCATCTATCTATCTACTATCTATCATCTATCTATTATCTATCTATCCATCTATCATTCATCTATCATCCATCTTCTCTATCTCTTATCTATCTATCTATCATTCATCCATCGTCCATCTTCTCTATCTATCATCTATATATCTATTATCTATCTATATATAATTTATCTATCATCCATCTTCTCTATCTATTATCTATGTATCTATCATTCATTTATCTATCATCCATCTTCTCTACCATCTATCTGTCTCTATCTATCTACTATCTATCTATCTATCTTGAGACAGGATCTCCTGCCTCAAGCTGGCCTCAAACTGGATAAGGAGCCAAAGCTGCTTTTGAATCACCGACCCTCTTACCTCCACTGTACTACATGCTTATTGATTTTGTTTTGTTTTGTCTCATTTTCATTTTCTTTATTATTTTATTTTGTTTTCTGTTTCTAGAGACAGGATTTCTCTGTTAACAATTCCATTCTTGAAGCTTGAAGGTGGCTCAGTGGTTAATAGTGCTTGCTGCTCTTGCAGAAGACTTGAGTTCGGTTTTTGGCACTTATATGGGCAATTCAGAACTGTCTGTAACTCATCCAAGGCACTTGATTCCCTCTTCTGACTTCCATGGTTGTGTTTGTGCATGCATGCTCATGCACGTGCACACACACACACACACACACACACACACTAAATCTTTTATAAAGAAATCCATTCCTAGCTGGACAGTGGTGGCACATCCCTTTAATGCCAACACTCAGGAGACAGAGGCAGGCGGATCTCTGTGAGTTCAAGGCCAGAGTCTGGTCTACAGAGCAAGTTTCAGGACAACAGTCAGGGTACACAAAGAAACCCTGTCTCAAAAAACAATGAAAGAAAGAAAGAAAGAAAGAAAGAAAGAAAGAAAGAAAGAAAGAAAGAAAGAAAGACAGAAAGAAAGAAGCCCATTCCTTTATATAAATTATATATTTGGAATATAAAATATGTTGAAAACTGAACTTTTTTTCCTTCTAGGAGAAAGTCAAGTAAGTCATGTTTCATTTCCTCCCCTAAACATTATCTTTTAACAGTGGAGACCATATCAGATGAGAGAGACTTGGAAGTGCACAGGTTTTTAAGTGTGCTTCATTTGACTAATTAGAGATTACAAAATAAAGTCTCAGATGTTGACTGGTCCAAAGTGACAGGTGCAGGAGTTAGGACTGAACTACAAGTGTCAGGAAGACGGCAGAGCAGAAAGAACTTCAGTGCCCAAGGCAAGCCAATAATGGTTTAATCTCTGATAGCTTAGATGCCTAAATTTAGAAAACAAACAAACAAGAGTATGTTTTTTTTTCTTATGTGTCCAACACAAGCCAGAGGCAGGTGCAGCCTTGTTCAATTTAAATACAAGTACCCTTTAACCCTGCAGGCTTTCCTTTAGACAGCCAGTGAGTGAGCTCACATTTGTGATGAAGCAGATGTTCACTTCCATAATTTCTACAGCAGAAAGCTTGAGGGCATCCTAAATTTCCCAACAGTACAGGGCTTTTTTTTTTTAAACAAACTAGTATATATAAATGACTCATTAAAAAATAAGTCTATGTATACATACTTATACAAGCACGCATACCTATGTAATCACTATACACACATACATACCTACATGCACATACTCACACACATATGTAGGTATGTATGTATATGTGTAAAGAGCTGAAAATGTGGAAGTCTTCTACCCCAGATTTTTATCTTTCATCTTTATGCTAATTTTATAACATACAAAATATAGTGGTAGAATTAATTATGTCCATAAGAGAATCCAATATTTCTAACTTGATACAGTATCTTTCCAGTTATTATGCTAGATTACCTTATTGTATGGATGAACTCTTGTTTTCAGTGCACAAAGGCAGCTGGTCAACAGAAGAAGGAAATGTGGAACAGAATCTCCATTTGATCTATGCATGATCGATTGTTCTCTTCATTTATGAATCACCGAATGGGTTTTCGCTAGAGAGATGGCTCAGGGGCTAAGAACACTGGCTGTACTTACAGAGGACCAGGGTTTGGTTCCCATTCCATACAGGATGCCTCACAACTGTCTGCAACTCCAGTTTCAGAGAATCCAATGTCCTCTTCTGACCTCTGTGGGTATTGCATTTATGTAGCATAGACATACGTGCAGGGCAAACACCCATATGCATATTATAACATATATCTTATAATATATACTTTATGTAATATTATACAAACATAAATATTATATCATATATTAAAATTAAATAATATATTTAATATAACATGAGATTATATACACACATACACATATATATAAATTTTAAGATTATTTTCTATGGATGGGCAATATCCAGACAAGGATTTAATAAGACACACACTTATACACAAACACAACGCATGGAATGGCAGTTATGCCATTTGCCCAACTAGCTAGGTAATGGAAGTCTTTGGGTCACTAACAGTGAGGCAGCAAATGTGCGGGTGTGTACTTAAATATTATTTTATTTTTTGTTTTTGTCTTTATTCAGTAGCATTGCTATATCTCGATAGCATAGTATCTAAAAAATAAATCAAGAAACCAGTCTCATTGCAATGGTTATAAAATATAGTAGTTATGAATACATATAAATAAAGAGATGAAAGATCCCTGCAATTAAAATTATAAAGCCTTGATGAAAGACATCGAAGAAGATACAAAAATATTTTTGAGGTGGGACCTTGGGTCTTGCTATATTGCCCACTTGGCCTCCAGCTTCTAGGCTCAGGTCATATTCTTGCCTTAGCCTTCCAAATAGTTGAGATTGCAGGTGTATGTCACTACTAATACATATTTCTTTAGAATTGACTAGCTATCTTTCGATTAAGTATCCACTGAACACTAGCTACTAGGGGGTGAACTAATGCTAAACACATTAATGCATAGTTTTGTAAGGAGGCCGCTTGTTTGTTTCCCAGCCAACCAGCTAGCTCAGACCTGAAATAACCACACAGAAATTATATTATTTAAACCACTGCTTGGCCAATTACTTAAGCATATTGCTAGCTAGCTCTTACATCTAGAATCAACCCATCTCCATTATTTTATATCTTACCACGAGGCTCATGGCCTAAAGGCAAGGTATCAATGTGTCTGTCTCCTGTAGCTGCTCCATGGCTTCTCTCCGACTCTGCCTCCTTTCTCCCAGCATTCAGTTTAGTTTTCCCTGCATAGCTCTGCTCTACCCTATCACAGGCTCAAGACAGTCTCTTTATTAACCAGTGGTATTCACAGCATACAGAGGGGACTCTCACATCAGCATAGTAAATAAATAACCACTTATATCTTAGTCACTGGGCTATTGCTGTGAAGATACACCACAACCAAGAAGATACACCACAACCAAGGCAGCTCTTACAGAAGAAAGCATTTGATTGGGACTTGTTTACACTTTTAGAGGTTTAGTTCATTATTGTCACGGCAGGGAACACGGCAGTCGGAATGGCAGGCATGGTGCTGGAAAGGTAGTGGAGAGCTACATCCTGCTCTGTAGGCAGAGAAAGTCTGGGCCTGGCCTGGACTTCTGAAACCTCAAAGCCTACCTCCAGTAACACACTTCCTCCAAGGACGTCACACCTCCTAATCCTTCTAATCCTGCCACCAGTTCCACTCCCTGGTGACTAAGCATTCAAATATGACACTATGGGATCATTCTTATTCAAACCACTACAGCTTGTCACTAAATATAACTCAAAAAGAATTAGTAATTCAAACGTAATTTGTGTAGTTTATCAATTAATATATTATTGTGGAGTTAACTAATTTCAAATTACATAGGCTTCCTTTTTTCGCGGCAGAGCTTTTGGTAGGTGTACGACATAATATTTTTAGAACTTCCATCTTAATCTCCACTACCTCTTGTTTAGGGCACTAAGATTATTTCTGCCAATCATGCTTCGGAGCAAGCAGTGAGGCAGGTAATGACTAGCCTGGGCTAATGAGGGGTAACCTATAGCACTGAGAAAATGACTGACTGCAGCTTGCCTAGGGAGGCCAAACCAACGTGCAGACTGATACCTTAGAGAACATTGTCACAAAGCTTCCAGGATTTAAAACCTACACTTTAAAGGCTATCATATATTCAAAACTATCCCACAGAAACAAAATGGGTAACCTCATACACACATCCACCTTAGCCTGTTCAGAGTGACATAGCCAAAATCCCATATGCTGTGCGGACCGGGCGCATCTTCTCGCCTATTTTCCCGACTCCTGGCCGTCAGGTGGTACCTTCTGTGTTCTCACCAGAGGAATTCCCACGGGTCTTTTTAAACTTAAGATTTTAAATTGTTTGTATGTGTGTAAGTGTTGAGGGTATGTATGCGTGTGTGTCTGGGTTCGCGTGGAGGTCAGAGGTCTCAGATCCTCCTGGAACTGGAGTTATGCTCAGTCATGGGTCCTTCAATGTGGGTTCAGGGAACAGAATTTGGGTCCTTTGCAAGCTGAGCCATCTGTCCGGTCTGAAGTCTGTTTTATGAGGGCACCAGTCTCTTTCCTAAGGGCTCTGCCCCCAGGACCCCCTCAAGGTCCCACCACCTCCTCACACCCTCACAGAAAATGGGTTTGGGATTTCAGCATATAAAGTTTGGAGCAGATACAGATATTTGGTTCCTAACAAAATCTCATTGAAATCATGTACATAGATTTGATAACACAACAGTTATTGACAGTTTCAAATTCATTTGCTGTTTAATATGTTTGATTTCCAACAGTTTGTCATTTACCCAAAAGTGAATGCAGGAGGAAGTAGGTGTGTTGCAGATCACACAAGGAGGCTGTTCCCACCTCCCACAGCAGTGTGCTCAGCTTTGTCATTGGCAGGCTGAGGGTCAGGCTGTGCCTGTTAGCTCAACCAGTGAATGTGAGCCACACGCTGAGAACACAAGAATGGGTCACCAAACGGTATTGGAGATTCCACCTCCCAGGACGACCTTAACAAATATTTATCTGCCTGGAGTGGATCATTGGTGCAGACACCCTCAAGGCCAGAGGACTAATCGATGGCACTTTCTAAACTAATCAGTCCTGAGAAAATACTTTCCCATCTTCTCGGCTGGTCACAGCACCTAAGGAGTTAAATGCTACCCCTGCTGGCACCCCCTTATCTGCTCCCCTCCCTTTTAGAGACACTGATTTCTGAATAATTTCTCTTGTACATGCCTTTTAAAGGTGTGTAATTAACTGGTAACAGGTTGTTAGGTAGCTGATGAGGTGTGAACCAGCCTCTAATTTGTTTTCTTTATTTACAACTTGCCTTGCACTTGAAGATGACAGCCTGGTGCTTTTCATTCCTTGCTTCCTTTACCAGATTAAAAAGTGATCTGTGAAGTCATTTGTAATCCCTCAAATTCCATTAAAAAGGAATATCCAGGGGAGTCTTCATCAAGACATAATAGGCTCTTAAATGCGATCCCATTCCAGCCCTTCTATGGTGGCCCTATGCCAGCTGGTTGTGCAGGGTTTCCCTCCAGGTAACTGAACTCAGCCCAGCAAGGACCTGTGACTTCTGAAACAGCCTCCATGTTGGTACCAGCTTTGTTGCAAACGTTCGCAGCTAGTATACTTTATTGGTTGAGAACTTATCATGTAATCCAAACCCATAATTTATTATAAAATTATTATTAATTTATTAGTAGTAAAACTGTGTGCCTTGCCTTCTACTTAATAAATTAATCAGTTTGAGAAGATATTAAAATAGCCATAATGGAATGAGAATTGATACTCTCTGCCCCAGAAAAAAAAATCCCACAAGGCGAGGATTCTGAAGATGTCACTGAAACAAAAATGACTAGATGTAGATTTCATGTACAACCAGAAGGAGAAACTGGGAACCAAGGAACATTTAGAGTTATGAGATGAGTTTGAAATGACAGCTGAAAATAGAAAATGTCCTTGCATTTAAAAAAAACCTATAAATAAATGTTAAGCTATAGGCTATGCAAAGATATGCTTGGAATTCCCACAGCCATAGTATAGACAGCTACTACGCAACAAAGCTCAGTATTAGTGGAACTGGACTTCTAACTTATCAAAGCCTACACAGCCATCTACAGCTATGAAGGGGCTGGAATACTTAATTTTTTTAACTTTATGTGTCTCTGGTCTTTGCCTGTGTGTATGTATATAAGCACCATGTGTGTCTTTGGTACCCTCAGAAATCAGAAGAGGGCATTGGATCCCTTAGAACTGAAGCTACAGGTACCTGTGAGCTTCCATAGAGCTGCTGGAAATTGAGCCCAGGTCTCCTGCGAGAGAAACAAGTCCCATAACTGCAGAGCCATCTCTTCAGTGCCCAGGATACTATTTTTGGTAGTATAGGTAGGTAGGTATATTTTTCTCTATTAGAATGTTTTGTGACACTATTTCTGGGGACATGTGAACAAACATCTAGTCACCCCAGATAGGGAACCAAGGATACTCCAAAGTAAGGATACTATCAAAGACCTTCTTGGTGAACCCATGGGTTTATTAAGATCACATATGGGAGGTGTGGGCTCACCTCAGATAGGGAACCAAGGACACACCAAAGTAAGGATACTATCAGAGTCCTTCTTGGTGAACCCATGAGCTTATTAAGACCATGTATGGGAGCATGGGTAAGGTGTTACTCATTGGAGCAGAGATGCCTCAGGCAGCCGCATCACAAAGAGTTCATGTCAGCATAGGGGATGACTCTTGAAATATGGAACCCTGAACCTCACTGCATGACTTGCAGGAAGCTCAACAGGTCTGAGTATTTTCCAGGCAGCTCCCTTGGTCTGAACACCTTCCACGCAGCTTAGCTTGTCTGAGAATGTCTCTTGCAGACCTCAAGGCTTATATAAGCTTGGGGAGGGAGGGACCTAGTACATTTGGTCAATTTCAGGTAGTTCCTAAATCTTCTGAGCTGCTTACTTCCTGAGTCTTAAGGAGTTCCTTGAAGGACTGAATGTTTCTCTCACATTTAGAATATCTTGAAATCAACGAGATTGCCTCAGAGATGGAACATTTTATCTCTAAGGAAATTGCTACCCAACAGAGCATCAGAACTAGAAATTGTGATCATCATTTTTGTGTGATTTTAATAGCAGTGCTTACTGAGTTCTTCACACAAATTATACATTGTTTTAGGTCCTTTGTTTTGTTAGCTTGGAGAATTTTCACAGTGAGTTTATAATAGTATTATTAGGCATCTTATTTTATAGACAAAGCCAATGATGCTTAGTTTCCCTGTTAAATGTAACTTGCCCAAAGTTACCCACTGCTGGGAAAACTAAAAACAAAATTGCCTACCAACAGAAAACCTCTCCTCCAGATAGGAGGGGAAGAAAATAGTTTTATTATTAGATAACCACTAAGCCAGAATGTGACCCCATTTTAGGCAATGTACCAAGCATATGCAAAGAGAAAGAAATCTTATCCCTTTATATAACCAAGCAGATAAAGCCCATTACATACAGGTTTTCAAGATGAATGATTGTAGTCTTCAAGTAAAAGGACTTAGTAGCAATACCTGTCACACACAGGGTTCACCCTCACTTCCTGTGGTAATATAGGGATCGTCTACTGGCTGTCTTCAAAGGTTGAAAGTTTTTCATCTTTATATGAGGAAGTTTTGGATCTTTGTGCAAGATGCTGACCAAAGCTGTGTGTCCAGACCCTCCAACAGAAACTTCCAGATAGACCTCCTGCTTCAGGTTGATGGCTTTCAGAGCCTAGAGACAGGCATTCCTGGGCCTGAAAGCTGACAAAGTTTTATCTAGTTTTCAAAAGGATTTGGCCGGGCGGTGGTGGCGCACGCCTTTAATCCCAGCACTCGGGAGGCAGAAGCAGGTGGATGTCTGTGAGTTCGAGACCAGCCTGGTCTACAGAACTAGTTCCAGGACAGGCTCCAAAGCCACAGAGAAACCCTGTCTCGAAAAAATAAATAAATAAATAAATAAATAAATAAATAAATAAATAAATAAATAAATAAAAGGATTTGCATTCATTTCAAAGAAAGGAGAAGTTCTTACCCTCAAAAGTTTACTAAGGAAAAGGCCTGCAGGGAAATCCTTCCCTTATCTTTAACAAGGAGGATTACATAAAATAGCCCTCTTAGTTTTCTTTTAATTTACCTCTTGTTTTTTATTATTGGTGGTCTGGGTTGAACCACGGGGCCAAAGGCTGGGCAGGCGTTCTGCTGTTAGACTCCCGAGCTCCTTCTGTGGTTGTCACGAGCTGTTGGGTCTCAGCTCCAGGTTCTTTGCGAGTAGCGCTGGGAGGATTCAGTGCCCTTCTCCCCAGAGAGTGATGAGTAACCAGACCAAGCAAGAGAATTGTCTTTATAATGATTCTTTACTAGCAACCTCAATATCCAATGCATCCAATAGGGTTTACAATCTTAATAGGCATGGGGGATTGATGATGGGTAACACACAGGCAATTCAATATTACAATTATTAATCTTACTAATCCTAATACACAAAACCAATTCATAACCTTAATTTGACTTATCACTTATCTATAAAACACTTCTTAACCTTAATACAACTTATCACTTTTCTATAAAACACTTCTTCGGGCGGTGGTGGTGCACGCCTTTAATCCCAAAGCACTCGTGAGGCAGAGGCAGGCAGATCTCTGTGAGTCTGAGGCCAGCCTGGTCTACAGAGCTAGTTCCAGGACAGGCTCCAAAGCCACAGAGAAACCCTGTCTTGAAAAACAGATAAACAAACAAAAAAAAACCCAAAGCAAACAAAAAAACACTTCTTAACCTTAATACAACTTATCAATTAACATTTCCTAATCTTATCAATTATCCATAAGATATCTCTTAATATGTAATATCTTAAGATATCACTAAACATATGTATTAACACATCTATACTCTTCTCTTAACATTTCATACACACATTAAATAGCGTCATATGACCTGGTATTCTTCAGCTTTAAAAAGGACTTTCTGGATTTCTTCAGGCTGGACTCCTGACCACACTGGGGGCTTGACAGCAAGGCTTGACTCTTGACCCCGTAGTCTGTGCTCGGGAGATAAGGCACTCAATGTCCTGCTCTCAGGCTGGTATCAGATGCTGGATCAACTCTTGACCACATAGTCTGTGGCCTGGTGCTAGTCTATCTCAGAATGCAGGGCCTTTGGACTCTGCTTTCGGGAGATAGAGTCTCAGGAGACAAGGCTTTAGTTCTCTGTCTGCTCTCGAGTCAGGAGGCGAAGCTCTGCTCTCAGGACGCTGCCATTCTGAGGATCTCGCTACGAGGCTGCCAGGGCCATTGTGAAAGTGAGATAAGTGCCCTGCTTCTGCCCTCGCTTTTTATGCCAGTTTGAAACTGCCTCGTCTGATCCTTCTGATAACCAGATGTCCTAGGTTATCAGTATCGACTGGCCACAGAAGGGTGGAGGTCCTTCTCATGTGGCAAGATTACTTAAATTACCAATGTTGCTGGGTGCAGCCAGATGGGTGTGGTAGTCTTCAAGTGGGCAAAATGTTTTCTTAATATTTCACCTTAGTAATTTTCCACACCGCACATAGGAAGAAATGCTTTTACACTACACCAAGTTGCACTCATTCTTATTCTATAAATTTCCTGCTCTACCTACACTACAGATTTCCCTCTTTATTTATTCATTCAGAGGAATCTGTTTCCGTGCTCATTACAGTGGTTCTGTTCATTTTGTTAAGGTAAAAATAACAACTGTGCTTTAAGGAAATAAGAAAATGGTTCATTCTGAGTCAAATACGAGTGATCTGAGAGGTCATGACCCAGGGGGACACCGATTCAAGTTACCCTGAGTTATCAGGTCTCAGGATGTGGACTTTTATAATTACAGAACAGAGGGAAGACACAAGTCAATGCATTTAAGAAATACCCTGGTCAGTCTGGTCTACAGAGTGAGTTCCAGGATAGCCAGGGCTGTTTCACAGGAATACCCTGAAGGGGTGGATTAGGAAATCCCTTCCCAGGTTTTAGAGGCTGTTTCCAGCATTTTCAGCTTTGGAGCCGATGGAGACTGGAGTTGATCTTGAATGAATTTTATCTGAAACTCATCAGGAGGGTAAGTGAGATATACAGACTGATAGTAATGACTGTCAAAGGGGTTGAAGATTAGGACTAGGGAAGTGACTCAGAGGTTAAATGCATTTGTTGTTGCTCTTCCAGGGGACTTGAGTCCCAGCATCCATATCAAATGTGGCTTACAGAAGCCTGTAACTACAGCTGGCTGGGGGTGGGGGTGGGGCGGCACACCCAGTGCCTTCAGAGGTACATGCATCTGGTATATATACACACACACAGACACAAAGAGACAGAGAGAGAGAAGGAGGGAGAGATAGAGGGAGGAGGAAGAGAGAGACAAAGACAGAGAGAAGGAGAAAGAGAGACATGGAGGGTGAGAGACAGGCACACACACAGAGACAGAGAGAGACAGACACACACACATAGAGACAGAGAGAGTCAGACACATATACAGAGAGAGACAGACACATACACAGAGAGAGGGAGAGAAGGAGGGAGAGAGACAGAGAAGCAGGGAGAGACAGACACACACAAATAAGATCTGAGAAATTAGGAAGAGGGTGGGGCACTAATGGTTGCTGCAGCTCATTTTGCTGTTGCTCTACAATACTCTTCATGAGCAAGGTGTTCAATCACTCTGTGATGTCTTTAACACACACGTGGATTCTTCATTTCCAATCTGTATGTGCTTTCCCAATAGTTAATCAATGGCACAATTAGGATTTAAGTCAAGATAGTTTTGTTTTAATTTTTTTTTTAAATCATATAGCGTACTCCTTCTGGTAATACTCTTCTTGGTTTAGCACAAAGTGAGGAGCTGAAGGAGTTTCTATAGTCAGTCAACAAGTATTCATTGACTCTACAATGCACCACACATTTTCTACGCCTGGAGGACACAATTATGAGTAATGCAGAGTGTCTAGGTGGACAGCCCTATGCTGTCTAAACAAAATTTCAAAATTTTCAAAACTGTAGGATGAGAGCAATGAAGAGCACAGGGTATTTTAAGAAGATACTGCAGAGAGAATCTGGGCTAGTTTATGTTGTCTTCAAGAATATTTAGGTAAAAAATGGGAGTTCTGACAGACAAGAGAGGGAAACAATAACGATAGGCCTTGAGGGGCTGGACAGATGGCGTGGAGGACCTAAGTTTGGCTTGCAGTACTCACAGTAGGCAGCTCACAGCCACTCATAACCAGTTCCACTCATAACAATGATCATTGTGTGATGCCTCTGGCTTTCAAGGTATCAGCATTCATGAATACATACTTACACACAGAAACACACACCCAGACTCTCACACACACACATAGACTTATAGTACACACATAGACTCACACACAGTCTCATACACACACACACAAAGAGTCACACACATAGACTCATACACACACACACACACACAAAGAGTCACACACATAGACTCATATACACACACACTATTAAAAAGTCTACTTAAAGGGATTGGGAGCATGAGATAAGAAAGTCTGCATGTCACATTCTTTGAAGGCTTAATCTGCCCGTGTGAGCGATAAGTTCCCACTAACAGCATACCATTTTAATAGAGTCCGTTGTCTGTGCAGCTTTAATAGACTCCATTGTCCTTTAGCTAGCTGCTTAGACCCGAAAGGGACAGCAGAGAAAACTGACAACAATTGTAGTCCTGTAAAAATAGATGATCCTTCTCCATAAAAACACAAATAAATTTTATCTGATAGAATCAAAATTGACCGGTACCTTTTTGAAAAAATTTGGTTCTAAAATACTAGATTGCATTGGCTTATAGAATACTAACTGGCATACATCTATTAAGTTTATCCCACCATTCCTAGTAGGCTTTATGTTTTTCATTTTTTAACTTCTTTTAATGTCTTATTTGTCCCTTAAAAATTGATGAATGAATGAATTGATGCTTCATTTTATATTTGGCAGAAGTCACAAGTAGATCTTTTAGATACTAGCTGGTCACACTCCTACATTAGGGGCACACTCCTACATTAGGGGCACACTCCGACACTAGGGGCACACTCCTACACTAGGGGCACACTCCGACACTAGGGGTATACTTCTACAATTAAGAGGAAGCCTGGCCCCTTTGAGGGACGATTACTATGGAGTCAGATTGTTTTGTCATTGGTTATGTTTGTTTGAGCTTCAGGGAGACTGTGGAAAACAAGCTAAAGCCACCAAGGAAGCCGCTCTGAAATTCTTCTTTAGCTTCATAAGTATGTGTTGCTCACTATCATGCTGAAGACTCTGCCAGTGGCATCAGCCTCCATGAGGCATGTGATTATGACTTCAAACTGAGCATGCTCAGGGATGTCTCTACTGCTACATGTGAGTATCCCCTGAAATGACCATTTATGAACTCCCCACTTAAAGTTTCTTTCTCTTTTGCTTGGAACACTACTTTGAGAACTAGGTGTTTTCTTTAGTTGCTCAAACTAATAAGCTTCTCCTCACCCATTTCCTGGTTTTGCACTCACAAAGGGGTGAAGCCATTGCAATAAGTCACATGATGTTTTCTGGAAACCCTAGTTTAGGAAGCGTGCCATAAGCTACGGCATGAACTGCGCAGGCCTGGGCTCTCTCGCTCTGACAACACAAAGCACACTCAGGAACACGTTTCCATTGTCATCCCGTACACTAGTTGTCCCATGACATGACCAGGAGCCCTTCCCACTGTCACTCACTGTCACTCCAAAATCTATCTCAAAGAATTTTTCTTAAACTTATCTTAATTTTAAATGAATTTCAAATTTGACAGAAATTAAGGGAAAGAAACAAACCCAAAAGAAATAATAAACGGTTTTTTAAAACTCACAAAGTAAACACAGAAAGTTTTAAATTTGCATAAATCCCAGTCAAATTTCTAGGTAGCTTTGAAAAATATTACTTTATCTCACTCACAGCCCTTATTTCCTCTTACTCTGGGGTGGGCCCTGGGATGCTCTCCCTGATTTTAAAATTTACTCTAGAACAGGACCTTATATGACCTGATCTGCACACTCCTTGTTCTGCTAGTCCAATGTCTCATGCATTTTGTGGGTAGCACTGCGCTCTTGTTTACTCCCACCAGCACTGGAACAAAATAAGGCAAAATTTAAAAGGATGCGGACAGCCCAGCCCAACTCTCCCAGCTTTAATCCGTCGACATTTGAAAGCAAAGTAGTCTCCATTTGCTGGTTAATGTCGCTTGGTAAATTGTGTTCTTTTCTAGAAAACATTTGGATGTTTGGCTGCTATAAATTACTGTAAATACTATAAAATACTGTAACACTTCAGTTGGATCACAATGAAATTCCAAAATGGAAGGGCCAAAGTGAGGTAAAACATGTAGTTATTATCTTAGTTCCTGAAGAGACTGAAAAGAGGGAGCCAGGGGGCAGACATAGTGGAAACTCTCTCATCCTACATCCCTGCCTCATTGTTCAATGACATAATTGACCATTCTTCTCATTGTATCAGAAAAGAGAGGAATTGGTCTTCCCCCTAGATCTTTAAATCATTACCAGCTACAACTTTCCCCTAAGCCCACCCTACCATGGGGCTGGTATATGACCTTCTGCCACAGTGTCCAACTGATACA
>PVIU01029084.1:0-18049 GCA_004026605.1 Ondatra zibethicus
GCCACCCAGCCACCCAGCCACCCAGTCACCCAGCCACCCAGCCACCCAGTCACACAGCCACCCAGTCACACAACCACACAACCACACAGCCACACAGCCACCATGAGGAAGAGTGAATGTAAGATACACAGAAGTAAGAAAAGGAAAAAAAAGCCCAGAGCCAAAAGGTAGTTGGAATAATTTAAGTTAAGAAAAGCTGGCAAGAAACAAACTAAGCTAAGGCTGGGCATTCCTAACTAAGAAGAAGCCTCTCTGGAGCTGGGTAGTGGGCCCCCAAAAAAGCCAAAAGAGTAAAGACTTCACACAACAAATTCTCTCCTTCCACCCTGTAGATGCCTGGAACTGAACTCAGGTCATCTGATTTGATGGCAAGTGGTTTTACTCATGAGCCACCTGGCTAGCCCCACCTTGCTTCTTGAGCCAGGCTCTCTCGGTGGGACCTGGGGCTGGCTAAGCAGACTGGGCTGGCTGGCAGGTAAGCCCCAGGGATTTACTCGACTCTCCCTCTTTTCATGTGGGTGCTGGGGACCACACTCAGATCCTCACGTTCACCACCCCTCCAGCCATTCCCGCCAGGGGATCCGTCCATTCAGAGTGTGATTCAGGAGGTTTTAGCTTATTTACAAATGTGTGCAGACACCATCACTTGCCAATTACAGAATATTTTATCACTTCAAACCCAAATCTTATCCATCATCACAGGCAAGAGGGCTCTTTGCCCCTCAGTTTTTGCTTCGTGTTTACTCTGAGTCAAATATGAATAGGTGCTGCCTGGCAACACAGGTTCAGGCTGTCCCAGATGACATGTTCTACCACGAAAATAGCTACATGAACTTTTGTAGTCACGGAATACAAGAATGGCATGGATCAAGGTGGCTCACACACGGCAGCAGTGATGTCTTTCTCCCATGGCCCGCACTCTGGAAGTAGAGGCTGACAGATCCCTGGAGCTCAGTGACCAGCTAGCAGAGCCAAATCTGGGAGTTTCAGGTTCAGTGACAGACCTCTGACCTCCAAGGCCAGCTAGGTTCCAGGGCACCAGGGGGCACTTGATAAAATGTCTTAAAGGTCTGACAAGTCATGTGTTCTCTCGACTGGGGACTCCCCACTGAGTGGACTCTAACCAGCATACGCTCTGCAAAGGGGGTGTCAACACAGACAGAAACGTCCTTGGTGCTTCTGGGCAGGTTTGACTCATTGCCACCAGATAAAACAATCACAAAAAGTTACAGGAGCCCAAGCCCAGGTGACCCTGCAGGGCCAGACCCTCAACTGACCTTATCTGTAAAACTAAAGTTGATTTTGGCCGCTGATCGTTTTTAATTCCAGTTCCTTGGTATCTGATGTCTTCTGGCTTCCTCAAGCACAAGGCATGCACACACAGTACAGTACATACACGCAGGCAAATACTCATACACATAAACTAAAAAAAAAAAAATTTTAATTTAAAAAAATGGTGGGATGGCTTTCTGAGGAATGACTCCCAAGGTTGACCTCTGGCCTCCACAAGCATCCACACATTTTTTAATGCATGTACCCCACACACATAGACATGCACCAACATACATCCAAACACAAACACTCAAAAGATGCCAAGAAAATAAGTTGCCATGTGTGTAAATATACACATACATTACCTATACTCTACATGTGTTGGACAGTTTTATAACAACTTGATACAGGTTAAAGTCATCTGAAAGGAGGGAACCTCAACTGAGAAAATGCCTTCAGAAGATGGGGCTGCAGGCAAGTCTGTAGAGTATTTTTCTTAATTAGAGATTGATGGAGGAGGGCCCAGTCCAGTGTAGGCGATGTCATCTCTGAGCTGGTGGTCCTGAGTTCTATAAGAAAGAAGGCTGAGCAAGCCATGAGGACCATGTCAGTAAGCAGCACCCTCCATGGCCTCTGTAGCAGCCCCTGCCTCCACATGCCTGCCCTGTTTAAGTTCCTGCCCTCACTGCATTTGATTATGAACAAGCTTCCACAGCTCAAGAAGCACGGATGTCAGATGCTCAAGGTCACCCCCACCTCTTGGAGACAGGAAGCAGGGGAACATCCTGGGCCTTGTTAGCAGGAGGCCAGCTCAGGAAGGCTGGGAGGAATGCTTCGTGTCTCCAGTCCTGCCTTCATTTCTGACACTGGTTCATACAGGTGTCGTTCTGAGGCTTAGGAATTGAAATCGGTCTCTGAGTATACACCTCTATGAGTCATTTGCACAAAAACATCTTTCATTGGTACTTTTCACAAACAGCGGAGCTAAAGAGAGGATTTTGTGTGGGTGTTTAACATAACTGTGGCTGAACCTAACTGAAGATAATTGGGGTTTCTTTTTACCCCAGTATGGATGAAAAACACGAGCCACGTGTCTTTATAATCACAGTAACATAGCTCTATTTACCTGTTGGTGAATACTTTAATGGCTTAATATGGGGGCATCTTGGTGGTGCAAGCCTTAAGCTCCAGCACTCAGGAGGCAGAGGCAGAGGAAGGTGGATGTCTATGAGATTAAGGACAGCCTGGTCTGCATAGCAAGTTCCAGGCCAGCCAGGTCTGCCTAGTGAGAACCTACCTAAAAATAAGAAAAGATGTAATGGGACTGGGATAATGGCTCAGTAGGTAAATGTTCACCTTCAGGCATGAATGCCTGAATTTGTTTCCTCTGCACCCACATAAATACCTGCAATGCCAGATACTTGGGAGATGATGATAGGGGATCCCCAAGTCAAGCTGGCTAGCTCAAGTAGGTAAATCAGTGAGCCCTGAGATCGAATGAGAAGCCTTGTTTTAACATATAAGGTATGCACATATGCAAAGATGCAAAAATGTTTAAATATATGAAATGATGAACTAGAATTTCCCTTGGTATTTTACTCGCTGGTTTACAGACATATGGGGGGGAAGGGCAGAGTGTTTTTAAAGTATTTAGTTGCAAATGTTTTGCTAATTTTTGAACAATTGTGTTTGCACACATGGACTGGCCCTCTGCCACCTCACTCTGGAGTCACAGTAGCTGCATGAATGGCATACCTGCTTCCCCTTGACCTAAAAATTAGCCTTTCCTTGTAAGATGCAGTTCAAGGCTTCACGTCAACCCTAAGGATTCTGCCAGATTCTCTTGGACATACAACAAGCAAAAAAGCAACATACAACCATAAATTGCTCACTCCACCCTGGTTGGAATATATAAACTGAATGAGCTCTCAGCAGGTTCAAAAATACAGAATCTGAGTGTATTTTAATAGTTTTATTATTGCTAGGCTTGTATTTAAAATATTACCTCAATTAGCAAACGTTATCATTGATTTCTCTCTAACCTTGTTCATTTCTCTTTTAAAATCCACACACAGGCTTGGATTCTATCCCTGACATCTGCATATTCAGCAACAGTGTGGAGGAGGGCTGAGCCTCCAGATACAGATGATGAGAGACAAACTAGAGGCCAAATGGGGCAGACCCAGACTTGGAGGGCTCATGGCCAGTTTCATCACAATATCACGTATCCTTTGCTTTCTTCTGCCTTCATGCCTGGTGTCAGAGGCCGTGAGAGTCACAGCAGGGAACAACTAGTGTTCAGATGTCAGCTCACCAGAGGAATGGTTATCTGATGGAGGTTAATCCTACCCAGGCAAGGCCTGCAGGACCATCACCTCTGGAAACTGTTGCTCACTTTTTCTAAAGCCTCTTGGTGTCTCCCCAGTACTTGCACTGTGGTGTGTAATCTCATGTGATGTGTATATGTAATCTCATGATTACATCTCAATCTTATGAGCACATATATCTGTGGGTGGTCAGAGATGACTTTTCATTTGGCTGTATAACTTTGATATATAGAATATATATTAGGATATGCTTCATAACTAGATCTATTTGTCCCATGAGGACTGGGGACACATAAAAGCTTGCTTTGTTCCTTTTGGCTCAAACTAACTTGCACACAATTCACTTTCACCTTAGATCAAGTTCAAACTAGACTAAAGCCTTTGTGTAAATAGATCATAAGTTTAAGACTTTACAGCTATGCACAAGATCAGACATCAGAGCTGCAGACGTCCAACCAAGCATCCTAAGAAAAGCATGCCAATTCTTTGCTTGCCAGATGATGTGGGAGTCCTCTCTGTGTGCTGTGATTACCATTAATGAATAAGAAACTGCTTTGTACCTATAGCAAGGCTGAACTTAGGTAGGCAGGGAAAGCTAGGCTGAATGCTGGGAGGAAGAAGGCGGAGTCAAAGAGATGCCATGGAGCCGTCACCAGAGTCATACATGCTGAAACTTTGCTGGTAAGCCACTACCACGTGGTGATGCACAGATTAATGGAGATGGGTTAAATTAAAATATAAAAGCTAGCCAATAAGAAGTTAGAGCTAATGGGCCAAGCAGTGATTTAATTAATACAGTTTCTGTGTGATTATTTTGGGTCTAAGCTAGCCAGGCGGCCAGAAGCCAACAAGCGGCCTCCTCCTCCTCCAACAGCCAGATCTGTTAACAACAGACCTATGTCTCAAATTCTGTCACTGGGCACTGCGCCCCCACCCCTGTCTGGTTATAGTTTAACTCCTAAAACTTTGAAACCTTTGTGTTGCCATGGTAATGGCTCAACTCCTTATCACTTACCCTAGGAATGTGGTTTTGACCAATGAGAGGTGACTCTTGTAAATTCCAGGCTCCTGGGAGTAGGAGAATTTTGAGGCTAGAGAGAAGCTGGGAGAAGCTAGGGTAAGTTAGAAGTGGGACAGGAGAATCACAGTAGAAGCAGAATGATAAACTGATTCGGAGAAACACGTGAGAGTTCGCTCATTCACCCTCATAAAAAAAATCCCTTTTGTTTGCTGTAATGTCTGATTCTGAACCCTGAAGAGTGTCTTGGGGCTGCACCCCAAAGGTTCTTGTCAGCCTGGGCTCTCCTCTCCTCAGCAAAATCCCATTTTTCCTTCAGAGCCCAGCTGACCTTGTCTTATTCATTTTAACACTGTTACTGAGCACCGACTCCCTGCTGTGCTCTGAGAAACACAGCAGTAAGGAAGCATGGTGCCTACCTGGGGAACATCAAGGACTACAAAACAGAGCAGTATTAGAACTCACATCCCCTGGCTCCAAACACCTACTTCTTCTGTGTGCTTGTGTGGCCAGGCCTGGTTCTAGATGCCTGATACATGTGAACAGGTGCTCATGCCTTACAGGAAATTTTGCATGGAAGCTAAGAGAGGGTGACAGCCCTCCTCCCAGCATGCTCTTCTGTCACCTCTGGCCTATCAGTAGTGAGGTGGAGCAGGTCACTGGACCAACCGATACAGAAGGGTACCGTGCTAGAGGTGAGATGTGTGACTCCGAAGCTCATACTTTAAAGGGTCAGTGGCCAGCCTGTAGCATTACTCATGGGTGGCTGCACTTTTAGGAGATAAGAGGAAGTTAGGTCACATGCTCCAGAAGGGGAGACCGAGAGCCCAGCCCCCCTTCTCCCTGCCTCCTTCTCCTACTCTCTTGATCTCCTTCTTATTCTGCTCTCATTCTTTCTTACCAGTGTTCTCTCATTGCCCAGCCACCATGCACTGAGTAACTTCCTCCGCCACACGCTCCCTCACCGTGGGCCCAAACACGACGGGACCATGCAACCATGGACCGAAGCAAAACAAGCCCTTCTCTTTTCAAGCAGACTGCCTCAGGCGTTTGTCGCAGTAACTAAACCTGACTGGCACTGTTTCAAATCCAGGTGCAGCCTTCAATCGGCCTGGCCCACTCCACCCCCATCTCTTAAAACGTTCATTTGTGAGACAGCTCCTGTTGGAACCCGATTTCTACACGACCGGACGTGTGGCCCACAGAAAGAGAGACTGTGAAGATGTGTTGATGGGCGGCACCAGCTGAGTTCCTAGCCAGCCGCAGCCTCAGCTGAGTGAGAACCATCCCCGATGTCCTGCTGAAGGCTGCAGGCTCAGCTAATGTCTGTCTGCACCAAGAGAGAAGCCAGAACTACCGGATGAGCCCAATAAAGGGATAGAATGGTGACAGGGAGAAAGCCACTGTATTGAGCTAGGGAGCTCTGAGACGGTGATTCAGATAAGCCACTGGGGCCGAAGACAGGAAATGCAACAAGAAAACCCTACAGGAGAGGAGAAAAGGGCTCTCCACAATGGCAGGGGTTGCCTTTTTAACACGGGGTCAGGGAAGTCTTGAGGAAGATGGAATTGCTTCAGTGAACACTTGCAGGGGGTTAAAGGTCAGCTGCACAGCCCGCTGCCTCCTCTCAAGCTCCCACTACACTCATTACCATGTGTTCTGACACACACTGTCATAAACGACTAAGAACACTGTTCCACGACGGTCACATCAGCCCACAGTTGCATACACATATGCTCAGCCATCCAAATAAACCACAAAGTCCTTCAGATCTGAAACAATGCCTCGTACCCTCTGCATCCCCAGAGCCTAATACCCAACGGATAGCTCGTGCCTCACAAACACCACCTTGGGAAGCAGCTAAATAAGTGAATCCCCTACAGGACAAGACCTCCCTGCCCGTACTTCTGGAAACTGTATTGACTGCATGCCATCCGTTCAAAGGGTTGACTTCCTACTGACCCTCAGACCTGCTCTCAGGTCTCTGTGAATGTGGGACTTTGCATTCTCAGTAAAAAGAATGCAAGCGGGAAGCAAAAATTCAAGAGAAGCCAGGCACCTCTGTTACTCAGTGTACTCCAGGGGCCTCGCAGCTGGTCACCGGCAACTGTCAGTGCTGCCAACTCAGCCTATCCAGGAAAGAGTATGGCTTCCTACCCACCACAAGGAGCAGGACTGATCTCAAGATGGAGGGAGGTGAATGTTAAGTTCCACAGAGGAGACTGCTGACATAGAAAGAGCTCGGCTCAGCTCCCCGAAGTGCAGTCCTTCCCAAACCAGGCACCTGTGCACTCGGCCTCTCTTGTCGGAATTACCCTACTATGAGTCTAACTGGCACACGCTGTGGGAGCTCCTTCCACTCCTTCAGCCAATAGCCTTTAAGATACCAGCCCACTGGGGCATGGTCTCTTTCATTTTAAAAAGCGGAGGCAGCCCTCCGTCCACTCTCTTGCTTCCTGCTCCCGTCCAGACTGCTGGACTCTGTTTCCTGTTTGCAACGAGAGGACTGTGGTTTGGGACATTGATCTGTAAGTTTTTTCCCCTCCAATAAATAACCCCTTTTAATAATAAATTCCAAACTGGTGTGGGATTGTTTTGTGGCCTTAGGCACGAAGCAGCTAACAACCAGTTTCCAGCTCTAATGTGTCCCCCTCTCTCCCACTGTCCCTCCCTCTCCCACTTTCCCTCCCTCTCTTTCACTCTCCCTCCCTCTCTCCCACTCTCCCTTCCCTCTCTCCCACTCTCCATCCCTCTCTCCTACTCTCTCCCTTCCCCCCTCCCCCCTCCTCCCTCTCTGTTTAGACATGCATACACCACAGTATCCATGTGAAGGTCAAAAAAGAATCTTAAATGTTGGTGCTCACGTCCTACCTTGTCTAAGACAAAGTTTCTTCATTATTTGTCATGGTGTACAACAGGTCACCCGGCCTGTCAGCTCCCAGGCATGCTCCTGCCTCCACCTTCCTTCTCATCGCAGGAATGTATCACTAAAGTGCTGGGCTTTGTGTGGGTTCTGGAGATTTGAACTCAGGTCTTCACACTTGCAACAGCAAACGCTTTACCCACTGAATCACCCTCCAGCCCTCTAGTTCTTAAATGGGCTGCAAGAGAGCCACACTAGGGGTTAGAGAACCAGAGGACGGCAAGGGCTGCTCCCTCCACTCTCCCGCCCTGAGTCGCTCTCAGCCTCACGGAACTCATTTCCCATCTACCCATGCACTGGTTGGAATTCCTACAGCCAGTAGCCTTTAAGTTACCCGCCCACTTGGGTGTGGCCTCTTATACTATTTATGCCGATGTAAAGCGTGTATCTGGTCTCTTTTCCGGCTGTGGGATTCAGTTGCTGTTTTCCGTTGCAGCAGAGGACTGTGATTTCTGAGTCTACCCCTAAATAAATAACCCTCATTATTCTCAATTCTGAGCTAGAGTGGGATTTCTTTCAAGCATCCGTCTTCAGTCAACTTGACACAAACTTGAGTTACCTAGGAAGAGGGACCCTCAACTGAGGTGGTAATTCCATCACATGGGTCTGTGCACGCCTGGGAGGGATTTTCATGGTTAGCAGTTGATGCGCCAGGGTCCAGCCCACTGTGGGCGGGGTCGCCCCTAGGCTGGGTGGCCCTGGCTTGTGTAAGAGGACAAGATGAGTAGGCTGTGGAAAAGCAAGCGGCAGCTTCCTCCACGATCTCAGCTTCAGGTCCTGCCTCCAGTTTCTTCCCCCAACAGTGAGCTGTGATGTGGAAGCCAAATAAACCCTTTCCTCCCCAGGTGGCTCTTGCTCGTGGTGTTTATCACGGTTATGAACATCAAACCAGGGCACCCGTCCCCTTGCTCTTGCCCACACTCGTTCCTCTGCCTTTGGTTCCACAGCCTCAATTTTCTGTCAAAAATTCTACCTTTCTTTAAGGCATCACCCAGAAGCCATAATTTCTTAAAGTTCTTCTGAATGCTCAGGCCAAAACAGCGTTATTTTGTGGGTGAGTGGACTATTCCAGCTTTCTGTAAGATCCGCAGGGCAGAGCCACCACGGGTGTTACAGGCTGAGTGTGAAACGTCCCCCACGGGCTCATGAATCTGAACACATGGCTTCCTGGTGGTAGCTGTTTGGGCAGGTTGTGCCACTTTAGCAGTTGGGGCTTCACTGAAGAAAGTGGGTCTCTGGGGAGCAGACTTTGTGGCTCAGAGTCCAGAGTCAGTTCTGGCCCAAGCTCTCTACCGCATCCCGGTAGCCAGCTCCATGTAGCCAGCCCTTTGTATCCCACTGTCACAGTGATGAGCCACGCTGGCCACCATGCCTTCCCTGCCATGGTGGACTGTATCCCCTGAACCATGGTCCACAACAATCTCTCCTCCTGTGAGCTGGGTCTATCATTCTGTCACAGCTGTGGGAGGAGCTACTGTTCCCAAGAGGAGCAGCTGGCCACCTTACATCCCCCTTCCTAGCACCACGCAGTACCTGAAGAATGGCAGAAATAAGCAAGGGAGGGGGGGATCTGCCCAGTGGATAAATTCAGAGAATCAACCAACTTTGATATATAATATCCAGATGTTTGTATTTACCCAGCAATGTGCCGTAGTAATGGTCTTGTACAACAGATCAAAAAGCGAAGATGTACAGGGACTTCATACCCTTCATAAGTCTCAGGGCTAATCAATAGCAGAGTCTTGAACCCAACTGACTTTACAAAAAAAAAAAATCAGTGACATCTCCCCCCAAATGCCATGAAATGTCACTTCCCAAAGTGATCTTTCTACATGGGATTTATAAATGTTCATTTTTCTTTCTTTTGGTGACATATCCTTTTATAATATAAACTCTATTTTTATAAACTGCATAAATCTTTGTGTTTTTACCTTTTAACTAAACATTGAATCACTTCCCATCCACTCTCTGTCTCTATGTTCTCTGTGTGGAGGTGGTCCTCACGTTACACGTCACTTGACAGCTACCATGGCGTTCACAAAGCCTGACCCAGACGGCTGAACATCAGGGCTTCCAAGCAGAAAGGCTCACTACAAAGCAGCTTGTCTAGTCTGTGTTACTATCATCAGGTTGTCTGCACACAGGACACACGAGTGTGGAATGGATGGGGTAACCTTTTGAGTTGTTTGCTCCTGAGCAGTTTAAGGGAGACTGCAGCCACCTTGTATAACAAACCCTTCATGAACCATAGAAATGGTCACATGATGTTAAATATGTCAGTCAAGGGTTGGGGAAAGACACCTCTCAGCTCTGGCAGCTGAGCAAACTAGAAATATAAGGAACATGCCTCAACATAAGGACATCACATGTAATTAGCCAACAACTGGCACACCACATGGCAGAAGTTGGAAGTATTTAAGATCAAAAAATGCCAACGTTTAGGGCTAGGAATACAGCACAATGCTAGAGTGCCACAAACCAGCACAGGCTCATCGTCATTGATAAACTATCAGAAATAGACATCAAGAAAGCAATAACATTTGCAATAGCTACAAAACATAAGTTTCACCAAAATGATAAAAGACTTTGACCACAAAAACTATAAAATACTGTGGACTAAACTGAAGGGGTCGGGGGAGGAAAGAGAATGCGGTAAAAAGAGGGGGAAAGAGGAAGTAAAGAAGGGAAAGAATAAGGGAGGGGGGAGAGATGAGAAAGATATCCCATGTTCATGGACTAGAAGAATCAAAATTGTTGAAATGCCTATGCCACCCTTAGTAGGGTTCAATGTAATTTTTATCAAAATACCAATGTAATCCTCATATGGCTAGAAAAAAATTATACCATTTGTTTAGAATGAAAAAACACTCCAAATAACCACCAAGGACAAAAAAATAGAACAATTTAGAAGGCTTTATACTATCTAGCTTCAAAATATATTACAAAGCTATTGCCATCTAAAGAGCATGATATTACATAAGACAGACACACAGACCAATGGAATTGACTTTTCACCAAGATTCTAGGAACACACAGTGGAAAAAGACAATCTTCTCAACAAATAGTGCTTAGAAAAGTTCTCCTGTCGAAGGAAATTAGATATGTATCGCTCACCAATCACAAGAACTCAAATGCACCAAAAGTTTAACTGTAAGACATGAAACTTAAAGAAAAATAGCATAGGAGAAATTCTTCAGGATGCTGAGACCATTGCAGATATGTTTAGACAAGACTCAAAACACAGGAAGCAAAAGCTGAAGTAGACACAGGATTATACTAAGATACTACATACTTCTGCTTCGTAAAGACAATGATGGAAAAAAGAGACCACCTACAGAATGAGACAATGTTTGCAAACTGTCCATCTGACCAGAATCTAGGAAGAATCCTAAGAACTCAGTGACAAAAAACAAACAAACAAAAAAAAACAATTAAAAAAGTAAACATTAGCATCCTTCAGGTATACACCCAAGAGTGGTATCACTGGGTCTTAAAGTAGATTGATTTCCAATTTTCTGAGAAACTGCCATATTGATTTCCAAAGTGGCTGTACAAGTTTTCACTCCCAGCAGCAGTGGAAGAGTGTTCCCCTTACCCCGCATCCTCTCCAGCATAAGCTGTCATCTATGTCTCTGACTTTAGCCATTCTGACAGCTGAAAGATGGAATCTCAGAGTTGTTTGATTTGCATTTCCCTGATGGCTAAGGATGTTGAGCATTTCTTTAAGTGTTTCTCTGCCATTTGGAATTTTTCTGGTGAGAATTCTCTGTTTAGGTCTGTACCCCATTTTTTAACTGGATTATTTGGGTTTTTTGATGTCTAGTTTCTTGAGTTCTTTGTATATTGTGGAGCTCAGCCCTCTGTTGGATGTGGGGTTGGTGAAGATCTTCTCCCATTCTGTAGGCTGCCATTTTGTCCTGTTGACCATGACCTTTGTCTTACTCAAGCTTTTGAGTTTCATGAGGTCCTATTTATTAATTGTTGACCTTGGTGTCTGTGCTATTGGTGTTCTATTCAGGAAGTGGTCTCCTGTGCGCATGTGTTCAAGGCCACTTCCCACTTTCTTTTCTATCAGGTTCAGTGTAACTGGATTTATGCTGAGGTCTTTGATCTACTTGGACTTGAGTTTTGGCAATTGCTCAACTATGTTCATAGCAGCATTATTCATAATAGCCAGAAACTGGAAACAACCTAGGTGCCCCTCAAAGAATGGGTTGGGAAAATGTGGTATATCTACACAATGGGATATTACTCAACTGTTAAAAAACAGACATCAGGAGATTTGAAGGCAAATGGATGGAACTAGAAAAAAATCATCCTGAGTAAGGTAACCCAGACCCAGAAAGACAAACACAATACGTATTCACTCATAAGTAGATATTAACTGTAAAGTAAGGGATAACCATGCTACAGTCCACAGAGAGGCTAGGTAACAAGGAGGCCCAAGCGGGGAAACACATGATCTCCCTGGGAAGGGGGATGTGTGGGAGCTAAAAGGTGGATCTCTTGTAAGCTGATATGAGAATATGATGTGTATCTCTCAGAAAGAAGGATTTTGAATTTTCCAAGCCAGGACCACACAGAGAAATCTTGTTTCAAAAAACTAAAGAAGGGAAAAAGAGAAAAAATAATAGTTGAAAAAATCTTTTATTGCTACTTCATAACTATAATTTTGCTGCTGTTATTAACTGTCATGTAAATATCTGATATGCAGAATATCTGATAGGCAAGACCTACATGTGGGTCACAACCCACAGGTTAAGAACCACTATGGTATAGTAACTCATTAATACATGTAAGTTTATGCTTTATGTATCAGTTTAATAATCTAAGCATTAAAATATAACCCCTACTATGGCCATATAATACATAACCCGTACTATGGGCATGGGTACTCTGAGTAATTGGTTATAGACATTATTAATGACATAAAGCAACTTGCAGCCAGCATCTGACCCTCAGTGCCCAAAACAGAAGCCTGGTCCTAGGAACCCAGGCTGCATCCATCCCATTAGCAGTTCACAGAGCTCCTAAGCCCATTTCTAAGCAATGCTAGTGCTGGTGACAGCAACCCGGCCCTGACCCACGCTTCTGCTCTCCACAGCTTCAGAGGGGAATCTCAGAAACAAGGAACTCAGGAGATTTCTGTTGCAGGCTACACCCCTCCCCCCCCAGCACCATGATGGAATCTCAGGTACCAGCTCCATCCTGCCAGGGATGCCAATCACTGCTTTACCCCATGTAACCACGCTGTCCACACTACTGACACATTATTCACGTTTTAGCTGTCTGGCTAACAGATTGACTCCCAAGGTATCACCAAAGTTATGTGACAATATATGGTAGCCAAATTATACGTTGCAATGTCTCCATCATCTACTTCCTGACGCAGCAATTTGACACCTCACATCATCACAATGGAATAGACTTCAGTAAGATATTTTGAGAGAGACAATTACATAGCATTCACTGCACTGAATTGTTTGTGTAGATGATGTGTTCATATGTGCACATGTATGTGCCTCCTGTGTGTGTAAGAGAGAGAGAGAGAAAGAAAGAGAGAGAGAGCACATACATCAATAGCAAGTGTCTTTCTCAAGCATTCTCCACCTTATTTCTTGAGACAGACTCTATGTCTGAATCGGGTCCTTGCTGATTTGGCTGGACTGACTGTTTCGTGAGCCCAGGAGATCCACCTTTCTCCACCCTCTTGTGCTGAAGTTACAGGAACACACCACTAATCCATGGGGTCAAACTCAGGTCCTCACGCTTGTACAGCCGAGCCATCTCCCCAGCTCCCACGCCAGGCTGCAGTGCTATAATTGTTCTGTTTGACTCTCCATCTCTCAGCGTACCTAATGTGTAAATGAACCTTATAATTGGTGTGTCCATGCAGGGAAAAGCATGTATACATAGTATTCAAGACTACCCAAGGTTTCCAGCACCCACTGGCATCTTGAAATGTCCCGCATAAGAAAGTGGAACAATGTATCCAGCATAAAAAATGAGGAAAGGAAGGACAAACACAAGCAGAACTTCTGGAGGCAGAGCCACCATGGCTTCCTGGGTGGAGAGGTCCAACACTAATGGTTCAAGAGGAAAGCAATAGCAGACCTCACTAGCTCCAGAGTGACGCTAGGGACAGTCTGCTCCCTAACGCCCTGCTGAGTGCAGGTCCCCAGAGAACAAGAAGCCAGGCTGTGTCCTAAGATACTCGACAGCCAAGCAGAAGGGACAAAGCAGGGGCCTGGAGCTCTTCTCGTGGATGTGCACGCTCAGCAGAGATGACTCACCGCATCCTTCTGTGGAGCCTGGATAATCCTGTCCCAGAACACGCATCTTCCTAACTACCAACAGCCATGTGAATAGGAGAAGAGAAAAGAAATGCGTAAGAATAGAAACCAGTTCAGGTCAGTGGCTGTGACTAAGCAGAGGGCGGGAAACGCGGTCAGGACAGGGACCCAAGGGGCTGCAATGATGTTAGTGTCGTTTTACTTCTTAGGCTACATAACAGATGAAACACATGCTTGCTGCATTTTCTTAGAATCTCAGAATGAGAAATGTGTAGCCCAGGCTGGCCTTGAACTCGTGATCCTCCTGCCTCTGCCTCCTTCAGCAAATCCTACCGGCGTGTGCCACCACAACCGGCTGCATTTTCTTTATGACTCTTATGCCTCGTGCGTGTGTGCCTGCACATGTATGTGCACATGTGTATGTGCACACGTGTGTGTGTGTGTGTGTGTGTGTGTGTGTGTGTGTGTGTGTGTTTAAAATCTGTCACCTCCATTGTCAGGGCAAGTCTGACAGTCACTCGGTGTCTGAGCAAATTTGTCTTAATAACAGCTGCCTGGGGACGGCTCAGCACTAGGGACCACTTGTTGCTCTTGCGGTTCTCAGCACCACGTGGAACCTCACAAATATCTGTAATTCAGTTCCCAAGGTTCTGGTACCCCCTTCTAGCCTCAGAGGGCACTGCATTCACACACACGCACACACATGCACACACACACACACACACATGCACACACATGCATACACACGCACACACACACACTAATTTAAAGTAAGTCTTTAAAAAATTAAGACTCTATTCAGTAGTGGTACCTCAGCCGCTCACCTACCTGGGGTAGACATGGAGCCTGAGTCTGTACAAAACAGACCAATAGACAGGGCAATCTTTAGTGCCAAAGGAGGCTACTGTACATAGCGGGGGGTGGGGGAAGCATACACGAGAGTATGGAAGTCCTCACCCAAGCCTCAAAGAACATTCGCTAAACGAAAGCGTGAGAGAAACAAGAGAGGCACACATACGGGAAAGCACCTGTGGAACAGCTGCCCTTCGTGACTTGGTTCAGGCTCACAGCTCGATGAACCCAGGACACTCACTGCCCCTTCATCTAGATGAGACAGACTGACAGGACCTCAGATGACAAGGGCTGCACTCTCGGAAGCCCTTCTATCAGTCCCACAAAGGAAGATCCCAGCCAAGGTCAGGGGCCTCAGGAAGTCCCTCCAGAATGGACTTCAGCAGCTGCATCTGCCCCTGACTGACCTGCGGTCACTCTCCCCAAGTGACAGGAGACGGTGATAAAAGCTGAAGCCAGGCAGCTGGAAACTAAATCTCTCCCAGGCGATTGTGTCTTCTGTCAAGATCCCGCTAACCCTCCAGCTAATTATCTCGGGGTCAAAAGGAGCAAAATGAACTCTGAGGAGTGTAACCTCCCAAGGTGCTCGCTCTTAGGACACTCTAAATGTGAGAAAATTCAGCTGGATAATGTTTCCTCTTATAAGATTTAAGCAAACAATTTTGCTTTTCAAAGAAAGGATACCCTGCTGAGGAGAAAGTCACTCTACAGAACAGTAAATCCTATTTGCTAGTCCCCTTTATCAGTCACTTTTATCCTTTTACATCACACTGAAGATGAAAACTGTGTCCAATGAAAACAAAGAAGACTCAACTAAACTTTTAAGTATAGTGTATCCAAAAGGCATTTTAATATGGGAAAATATGAACACAAACAAAAATCCTGAATAGTAAAACAGAACAGGCATGCTAAATTAGGGGTTTAGGGCAGTAAGTACTACTCCCCATCTTCATCGTGACACCATTAAACCCTCCTCACATCACTTCATATCTAACCCAGAACACACCCATGAAGAAGACCTCACAGAGGGCTGGGGAAGGGAAGGTTCACTGGTTTAGAGCATTTGCTGCTCCTGTAGAGGACCCAGGTTCAGTTTCTGGCATCCACATCAGGTGGGTTCTAATGCCCTCTTCTGTCCTCCACAGGTACTGCACACACATGGCACATACACAGACAAGCAGGCACACACACATCAATTTGAAAGGAGGAGGAGGAAGGGAAGGAAGAGGGTGTCACTCTTCCCCACGGAGCCAACTACTGCTGTTTTGCTAAATGCACATATGATCAAACTCATGTTCCTATCATACATTGCTCAGCCTCCACCCAGAGGCTTCTTGCAGAAGATAGCAGTTAGCGCAGAGGCTCACAGCAGGGTGAAGACCCCAGAGGAAAGATGCAGCACTCAACTGTAAATAAGACATCTGCATCACCTCTTCTGAGGTTTGGAGAACACCACAGAGGAAGCGGGGAAAGAATCAAAGAGCTGGAGGCGGGGGGAGGGGTGATGTACAAAGATGTCTTCCAGTCATAGCATGGCCACTGCACACGAACTCAGACCTTCAAAAGATTGAACCACCAACATTCCAGCTGAGATGGGGCCCACAAGGCCCCCGCTCCCCCTTGAGGGCCAGTTAATGGCTGCTGGGAGATGGGGTGTCTTTTCCTTCGGCTGTGCAGCCACTGTAAGAGGCTGGTGCTCCAGTAAACAAGCCCTTCCCCGTGCTCATGCGAGCAACCCCAATTAAAGTCAGTGATGCACACACGAAAGGCATGAAGTTGTGAGGGGGACCAGTCGGAAGGAAGGGAGTGGGGATGAGATGGGGATGACGGACATAGATGCACCTGCCACCTCCGTTTTTAATTTTAGAAAGATCCCAGAGTCAGGCCGTACACCCAGCCAAGCAAGCCTCAAGGAAATAACACGGAATGAGGAGAGAGCTTCCTTCACACAGGACCAAGTACTCAGAGACTATGAAAAGTGAATTTTCAACTGGAGACAATGAGTCGCTTTACCTAGGAGAAGTGGCATGCCAAACCTGTGCAGAAGGAACTGAAAATCAGCAAAACTAAAGGACTCCATTGTGCAACCTTCAAGGAAGCAAGAATTATTGCCCAAAAGGAAATATCGTCTCCCCAACATTGATGATTTCAGATTTCTATGTCAATTCTGCTTTAACAGGGGAAGATTTGCCTGTTTCATGTGTCTAAGAAGTTATCTGTCATCCTGGACTCTAGGACACAGTATATGAAGATCATGGTGTCCTGAGGGCTGTTGGGGAAGGGGTCATGGTAGCAGGAAATAGCTGGTGCAGGCAGAACCTGACACCCCTTCCAATGCCACACCAAATGGGATCTCTCCCAACCTGCAAGCACTCTGAAATCAACCTCACACAATGTGGAATATCTGTAACTGAACAGCCACGCTCCTCATGCCACGTGGAATATCTGTAATTGAACAGCATGCTCCTCAGTGGTGAATCCCAGAGTACCTCCAGGTTCACATTGCACTAACTTTAAATAACCTTTGGATTCTAATCCAAGGAGAAAATTTATAAAAATTATTTTTTCTGCCGTATCTTAACAAGCCTTGAAATATTTAACATTTCAAAAAGACAGAAGAGGAAAAAGGCCCTGTGTGGTCTGCCAGATACGTGTGTCCTCATTTTTCAAAACAAGCATCCAGTGTCAATGTCCTCCTTTCTCCTCCTTCAGATGTTACAGAATTATTAAAAGCAAGTGGATGTGTCTGAGGCATCCCATTTCCATTTAGATACACACACAGATGGCATCTCAGCCTAAACCATGGACTAGGAACCTTCCAAAGATGGGTTTGTCCACACGCCACTCTGACTAATGCATTCTTAAGAAAGAGACTCCAGTCCACTCCAGGTATTGTTTCATCTCTGTCATTGAAAACTGAACTCCCCTTGCCCACCCCTACAGCCACTGCCAAAGCTCTTTTCTCACCAGATCCCTCCCGTCTCGTGTGCCTGGATATATCATGTGTTCAGTATAAAGTGCCACACCCACAGTGGTGTCGCATGTGTGACAACGATGCCTCTGGTCCGGAGGACACAGGCTGGGGGGGTTCGTGCTGTTTGAGGATAGGCCTCTGGCAGTTCCTTAGCAATCAGCTCAGGTCATGAACTTGAACTTAAGATTATATACTCACCGCTGTCATAGATGGTTAGCTGCCTCTGCTATTCTTTCCTGTTTCCTGATAATGTTCTTTGCTATACTTGGCCAAAACGTATAATTTTACCAGAGAACCCCTTGATGTTCCTGGGATTGATAATTCTGATAATGATACTAATACAGTGCTCAAGATGCCTCCAGTGTTTCAAGCCCTTGTGCAAATACTGGG
>PVIU01029085.1:0-18045 GCA_004026605.1 Ondatra zibethicus
CATGAGCGTAAATACCAGATCATGGTTTCAAATGTACAGAATATGCATCTGCCTTTGTGTTGATTTGATTGATGCATTGTCACAGTTAGCAGGCATGAGCTAGAATTCTGACTTCCATCCCGAACTTCCTCTAGAACAAAGGTTTTCCAGGCTCAGGAGTCAGGTTTTCTTCTGACTAATCCAGAAATTTGCCTCATCACATGGTCTCCATGATTGCTCTTAAGATCCACAGAACAGACATTCTGGTGTGTTCCCTGACCCCCACTCCTCTGTCTATTCTATTGAACAAACCAAATCAAACCAACCATTCAAAAAAACCCAAATATGGACAGGCTTCAGGAAATCATAAGTAAAAACCATAGCTAAGAGTAAGTGCGCTAGTTTTCTGTGGACTTCAGATATCTGAGGAATGGAATTTTCCATACCAGAGAATAGTCAGTATTGTTATTATTACTTATTGAAGTTAATGCCTAGTTTTAACCATTTTCTCTATATTATTTCATTTTTCTCTAAGGACCATACAGTTTTGTTGATCTGTTTCTTAAAAAACCTTTCTATACAATAGGATATTTGTAATGTTATTAATTTATTAAATCCGTGATTTCAAAATGGAAGAAACAGCTGGTTTGAGTTTATTATATATTTAAAAACACTAAGTGAAGGAGCTTTGTATATAGTCATTGGGGAGTAGTAATTAGTATTGTGTGGAGAAAATTTGTTTCATTGTTTGGGTGCTGGATCTATGGGAAGAATAATAATGGATACAAAACAAGTCTCTGGCAAGTGGTTTGAAGTTGTCATTGTGCTAATGTCTTAGTTTAATTGGAAGTGTTCATCAGTATTTTTTGTCTAGAAATTACTTTCACCGAAATATTTTTTGTCAATATGAAACATATTTTAACCCTCAATAGTCTTTTTTTTTCTTTTCAGGTCAAAGAGAACCTTTGGATCTAATTTTCAATCATTATTTTCACTGATAGAAGTGCTGAACACATGTACTGCATCTCCAGTTGTCAGCTGAGATTCCAGTGTCTCATTATGGAGAGGTTATCACATAGGTATTTTGAAAAAATAAAAATTAAAGCTATTTAGAGTCATTTCATTGATAATGGCCTAAGGGTATCTTAATGAGCCAGTCATTTGCTGTTGTTGCTAAGCAATGGGCTCATTTGTCACAGGTTTAGAGCTGTAAACAAGGAGTCTTTGGGCATTTCAGGAAACTTGTGGTCTGTTGGTTGTAAAACTGAGCTTACAGTTTTGCTCATGGTGTTTAAGAGAATATTGGACAAGTGTGCAAAGATATATGATTTCTTCACCAGCATGGGTGGAGTCAACTAGACTCAATGATTACTACCCCCAGATTGTTCAGGGTTTTCACACACTTGGTACACAGAATATTCTTATTAAGAGGCTGTAATTACTGAAATAGGAAGAAATTTTAGGATGATTGGCTTGGAGAAAAGAAGATCATGGAAAGAAATTAGATTAATATTTGTATATAAATAAGGCAATTACCTTGTAGCAGAGGACAGAAATAATTAGTTATTAAGAACAGGGCAGCCTGCAGCTTATTTTAAGAAGTAATTATGAATGGAATTGGAAAATGATAAACCAGATTGTTTTGTGAGAGAGACCCTTGCCACTAAATGATTTCA
Organism: Ondatra zibethicus; assembly: GCA_004026605.1. Taxonomy (NCBI): domain Eukaryota; kingdom Metazoa; phylum Chordata; class Mammalia; order Rodentia; family Cricetidae; genus Ondatra; species Ondatra zibethicus. The sequence goes on from PVIU01029085.1 coordinate 1,656, forward strand.
AATCTGAAGTCACACCCACACTCTGCCAATGTTTTGAAGAGGATTGATTATTGAATGGGAGATTTCATGTCATTTATAAGGTCTCCTCCAAAATTAACAATCTATGATTCTAATTATTGATTAGATCAACATAGAATTTTTCTTTCTCACAAACATTAAAACTCCACATTCATATTCACCAAGACACTGTAAGCTAATAAGTACACAGGAAATGCAAGGAGTCTGCAGGGCTCAGAGAGAAAAGAAGATGCTCTACAGGATCTGGCCATTTTCTGAGAGATGCTGGAGAAGATGGGGAAAAAAGAATGTATAGGAGACACAGTGTAATCCTTTGTGCTGTGCAGTGGTTCATATTGTGTGTGCAGGAGGTCATGTTGTGTGTGTAGGGAATACTAGAGTAAGCTACTCAGAACCAAATGGGATTAGGCACAGATAGATTCTCCAATGAGAAACTGTAAAGAAAGTGGACATCCCACAAGGACAGGACATCTTTGCTGGGATAATCATTGCCCAAAGTTATTGGCTCTTCAGGTGTCTTGATTGAATATAAATCACTATATTCCTCCTGTTGTTTTCATTTACAAACTCCTCATGGAGATAATGCATTAAGGCCACTCAGATGAAAATTCAGTCCAGTAGAAGTAAAATGACTTCTGATCACTCATCAATTGACTGACATACTTCTTTGGACCATGTTTCCATAAGTATATTGACTAGTCAAGTCTTGACCATTTAATTATTCTTTGTATTTTAATTTTGGGCTTATCATAGTCAGGTCAAGTGACAGTCCAGAGTACTGCTTAAGGTAGATATGTAGACATGCCAAGTTTTTGTTAATTACTTAGTCTTCCAAATAAATACTGCCCCCCTGGCCACCCATGGAAGAGCTTGCTGTTTGTTGTTTTCAAAGGACAAGAGTTACTTGCAAGGAAGAAATAAATGTTAGCTAAGCACACCTAAAGAGAAGTCTGTGAATCTGACCTCATTTATTGAACAATCTGTGGAGTATTTTTCTCTGTTTCCTCTGTTCTTTAATTTCTTTGCTTCAACATAATTTGCTGCCAGTTTTGTTCTGGTAATTGGATATTTGTGATAATTGAACATTTGCTGTCCACTCAGGAGCAGAGACACTGAGCTCTTGATGGGAGCTGGCTCTGCAGGCTCATCCTAGGAACAGCTCCTTTTCTTTCATTATTTCCCCCATGAGGCCCCTGCATCTCTAGCTCTTCAGCACCATTAATGGTTCTGAAAATATATGAAGCTGAAATGAGCCCCCCAAAGTAGCACTTTTTTGTGCCACCTGTTGATTAAAAAAGCATTAATATGCTTTGCTTGAAGAGAGATGGCCAACTAAGGAGAAAAAAGGAGCAATTTCATCTCATTTACTAAGACCTTGAGTGGTTTATGAGGCAATGTGTGAAACACACAGGACAGGCAGGCAAGAAAATTTCATTTATGATTACTTTACAAGAAAGAATAGCGGAAGAACAGAGGGTGAATGATAAAGCATCCTATACATAATTCTGATACTGCTTCTGAGCTTCTGTAGGTAGAGGTGTATGCATGCATAACTGAGATGGGTATACATCAAACTGTGTTTGAATCTGAGGCCCAGGCCTCCCCTGGTCTTAGAACCTGTAACCATAGCGTTTAACTCTAGATGAGTGGTATTAACCAATGAGAAGCTACAAAGGGCAAACTTGTACATGTTGGCTCCCACGACAGTGAGAGCATAAAACCACAAATGGAATTTTCTTCTTCATGTTCCTCTTATTGATTTGTGAAACTCTGTTTATAGAAGTTGTTAGAGTGGAGCTCTTGGGAGCAGTGGAAGGTGCAAAGATACAACAGAGATGTATCTTTTTTTCATGTCCTCTGCCTCCTGTCAAGCAGTGAGTGTCATCACCCTACTCTCACTTCGAGCCACATTGTAACCTCTTCTGCCTTCTTCATGCTGCATGTGCTCTTTGTTCTAAATCAAATGTGACATGCTCTGTCTGTCCCCTTTGTATTTTTCTCACTGTTTCTCCCTGTCTACACATTCTGGATTTGACATTGTCATTGACCTTGTGGTCCATGCTGCCTACTTCATTGGTCCCTTGTCTGTTAATGTTTTTTCCTGTCTTCCCTCAAAGCTAAGGGTCTTGCAGTGGACCGAGTGTGCCAGAATTCTGAGAGTCACACATTGCACATCAGAGCTTGAGGAAGCAAGCCTGAGTCCGAGTCCCTACTGTCTGTTCTTTGTCTTATGACCGGCAGTCATGTTACACAGATCAGTTTATGATGTCACCATTTGCATCCATATGCAACACCTTTAAAAGCAGCCTCAAAAGTTTCAGTCAGATTTTTATCTTACAGAGTGTTAAAGGGTAAAGTGAGGCACAATTCATATGGCTCTTTGAGGAGATTTTGACTTTTAGGGACTTTTTTGAGCAAACATAGACTCGGGAATTGGCCAGTCCAAAATTTGAACTGGCTCAGAGGCTCCACCAAGGTAAGACAAGGACAAGAACTTTATGTGGTGAGCACAGAAGTAAAGCAGATAATGCATTTAGTTAGTTACATAGTTATTTTGTATGTCTGTCCTGTGGTAAATCCCTAGTTATATAGATGTAGTTAGAAGATGATTATCTAGCCTGCCCCAAGTTTCATTTTTAATATTATCCATGTATAAGAATGGTCAAGGGAAGTTTCGCTTACCTTTGCAAAACAAGCTACTCAGGTCACTTGAGAGGCCCAGCTGGCTGGGGATTCTCTAGGCAGAGTCTTTGGATTTCCTTTTTCAAAGCTAATTGGCCAAGTTATATCTTCCTTGCCATGCTTTAAAATCATGAATTTTAGATTTATACCAAGAGACTATAGCTTCTCCATCATGTTAAGACATGTATGGCAGAAGATCACTCAGTGGGTTAATACACTTGTTTATTGACCTGAGTTCAGTCCCAGACTCAAGATAGTTCAGTCCCAGACTCCTGAAACTTGTCCTCCAACCACCACACAATTATGCAAGCTAGAGAGGGTGGTACACAGTTACAGTCCCAGTGCTTGAGACTGAGACAGGATGATAGTGAGTCTGAGACTAGCTTGAGTTACATAAGGAGACCCTGTCTTCCAAAACAACACCAAAAAAAGGTCAAAATCAATGTTACATGTATACTTCTAAAGCTTGCAAAAGATACTAGATTAACTGAATGGAGAATACAGTACCCATGGTAATTTTGTTTTGTTTTCATGTGCAATAGAATTTTTCAATGAATTTGGTGCATGTAAGATTAAGAATATAGGCTGTTGCTAGGACAATTATCAACTGATGCAAATAAATTTCTTCAACCAGTCATCTGACTTGACGTGTATCCCCTAGGCTGTAAGATGAATGGCTACGGTGGCAGGGATTTCTAGAAGTTGCCTATAGATTTTTCCATACAATTTTGCTTCCTGTGTTAAATATGCCAATGCTTGATGTATAATATTTGTTCTTCTTGGATCCAAAATCAGATTTTTTTGTTTCTTTTTGGCCATGGGGCTTTTAATTTCAATCCTTTTATATTTCATAAACAGAGATAGAATATACAATGAAATCTGATGTCAAGGATTTCTACTCTTTTTTGTGACTGTGGTGGGCATTACAAGTGACACATAGTTCCTTCTTGCATAGCTTCATCTTCATGGAATATGGCAGACTATTTTTTTTCTGAGATTTGTATCCTGATGTGGGATTTCCCTCTGTATGCTGTGATTACCATTAATGAATAAAGAACTGCTTTGGACATATAGCAGGTCAGAACTTAGATAGGCGGGGAAAGCTAAGCTGAATGCTGGGAGAAGGAAGACAGAGTCAGAGAGAAGCCATGTAGCCCTGCCAGAGACAGACACCAAAGCTTTAGTCGGTAAGCCAAAGCCACATGGCAGTACACAGATTAATAGAAATGGGTTAAATGTCTATGTAAGAGTTAGCCAATAAGAAGCTAGAGTTAATAGGCCAAGCAGTTATTTAATTAATATAGCTTCTGTGTGATTATTTTGGTTTCTGGGCAACTGGGAAACAAACAAGCGGCCTCCTCCAACAGTATCCCCATGTGCCCACCTTTCTTAGGATTCCCTGGGCAGCAGCCCTGTTGTGAAGAAGACAGAGGAGCAGGTAAGCAATTGCAGAGTTTATCAAATGATGTAGGAGTCCCCTCTGTGTGCTGTGATTACCATTAATGTATAAAGAAACTGCTTTGGACCTATAGCAAGGCAGAAAGCTGGACTGAATGCTGGGAGAAGGAAGGGCAGAGTCAGGAGAAGCCATGGGGCTGCTGGAGACAGACATGCTGAAACTTTGCTGTTAGGCCACAACTTCGTGGCAATATACAGATTAATAGAGATGGGTTAAATTAATATAAGAGTTAACCAATAAGAAGCTAGAGCTAATGGGTCAAGCAGTGATTTAATTAATACAATTTCTGTGTGATTATTTTGGTTCTGGGTGGCCAGGATGAACAAGCAGGCTCTCCCACTACAAATTGGTGCCCATGTGGCCAACTAAATTCATGTAAAACCTGAAAGGGCTTGAAAAGGAATTCTAGACACAAAAAGCAAAGTTTAGCTGCATTTTTTTCAGCTGGCAGCTTGCTGTAGCTCCGTTAACAGAGGTTTTCTTGATTTAACCATTGCAGAAAAAAAAAGCTATGTGGTTTTAAAACGTGGCTTCCTGGGTCATGATGCCAGTGCAAACTCTGGCTATGGGACATTTGAATGGTATTCCTGGGCTCTGGTGTTTGTGTGACCACATGGGGTTCTGGAGGAAAGTAGCTGAGACCATGCCCATGGCTCAACGCTCCCTGCCTGGGCAGGTGGCAGGATCAGGTATACTAGGCACGCACAAGCAGGAGAACATGGCAGATTCAGATATTTCCAGGCTGCACAGCGCACTGAATGGCAGATTTAGCTATTATTCAGATAAAAAGGATTTATGTGCTGCACACTCATTCTGAGAGTTAAAATGCTGAGTGTGGCTCCTACCTCATGGCCCCAGAGCTTCCACCATTTTAAAAGTGGATAGAGGAGGAGCCAGCATTCAGAGCAGCTGCAACCAAGCTGCTTACCATTTTAAAAGCTCTTCAAGACAATAAAGAATTACAGATATGCAACAAAGACAAATCCAGATGAATCATAGTATTGGATAAATGTACATAGGCTTGGAATAAAGAAGAAAAAGAGTATAGAGAGTCATAAAATAAAGTTAATGCTTAAAGAAAGGGTAAAGTCTTTAAAGAGACAGAGTATAAACAACCATAGATTAAAATGAGTAAAGAAAAATAAGCCATGTAAAGATGGAAAATTCACAGAGAGTCTGGATTATGTATATTATTGTGTCTTCTTTGAATTTTTTGACTGTGAAGGAGCTAAGTACAGAAAGACATTTCATTTTATGGACTGCTAAGTCAACATAAAGGTATCTTGATTCCAAAATTTGAGTCTAAGGATATGTTGCTTTGGAAAAGAGGTTCTTCTTTTGTTTTCACAGAAGATGAGAACCTGTGGATTGCTTCCAGACCAATATTGTTAGATGAAACAAAATCCCCTGAAAGGTCACTTGTAAACACCCTAAAAATAATTACTTTGCCCAACTGGTGCCTGAGATGAACCTAGCATACAGGATCTACCATAAAGGACCTGATTAACAGTGCCCCAATCAGCAGGAAGCATTATGGAAAAAACTATGCCCATATTCCAAAATATTGTTCTTAAATGTTTCTTTACATTTAAAGGGGGTTGGATACTTTGCATTAATATGGATCTTGGTTTATTGATACAAGTTTTAGATCAATTTTTTATATGTATATTTCTGCTCTTGATTAAGGTATTGTGTTTTTGCAGCTCATTTAAAAATGTAATGTATAATTAAGAAATATAAGTTAATAGATACTCATCTATAATAGTTAAGCTTGTAGTCATATTAGTTAGATTTTCTAGATGCACAGTTATATTTCAGTTAGATAGGTATTCTTCAAAACTTTCAGAGACTTTCAGAATATGGTATTTAAATGTTTTAAAAATTTAGCACATTTCATGACAGTGAGACGCATCTGCTTCTGGCATCATCAGTCTACTTCAAGAAGAAGATGGGCATGCAGGATCCTTGGAGGAATGGCTGCTGAACATGCCTAAAGGTGAGATTTCCTGCTTCATGAAAGAGTCTGGGGACATGCCCGTGTACACCTAGGATCCCCAGGGCCAAGTATCTTCAGTAACATGCTGAAACTTTGCTGGTAGGCCACGATCTTGTGGTGATATACAGATAAATAGAAATGGGTTAAATTAATATAAGAGTTTGCCAATAAGAAGCTAGAGCTAATGGGCCAAGCAGTGATTTAAGTAATACAGTTTCCATGTGATTATTTTGGTTCTGGATGGTTGGGACGAACAAGCAGGCCCTCCCACTACAGTCAGAAATCATGCACCAGTCAGGCACCAGGAGCTGGAAGTTTTGAAGGTAGGACAGTGCTGACATTGCTCAGAATATGTTCCACTGTTTCTAAAGGTTAGGAGCAGGGAAGGAGCCTTCGAGTAATCAGGAGAAATATGCCAACACATGGTCGGTATATCACTTACCTGTATGATACCTGCTTAGAACTGTGATGACATAGTTGGAATTTCAAGTGTAGGATAACTTCAATGCTGTTACTGGAGAGTCTTAGCAGTTCCTCAACGAAAAATAAAGCATAGACTGGCATTGCAACCACATTTTGACTTTCGGGAGTAACTCTCAAAAGTAAGCAGACCATAAAATGAACCATCTTTCATCAGCAAAATAATAAATTAAAAGTTTGCCATCCCTTGCTGTCCATTTAAGCAGCAATTATCCTTCTTTATTTCCTCCTTCCCTGGCTCCCGATGTGCCAACAAGCCACAGCGTGGATGTAAAGGGTCCCTCTCTCTACCCACATCCCTAGGCCTCCCCCCATGTTTCAGCTCAGAGCCATCATTCTGTCTAATCTGTTGGATGTTGCTTTTGGTGTCCCCTTCTGTGAGTTGTTTTCATGGCTGGACAGTGACCACATTCTAAGTTTCAAGGTCACAGAATGATAACTGTTTGCTGGATTAGTGCTCCTCCAGAAATTAGACACTCACACAAAGCAAACTCCTTCCATGCTGGGAAATCTCCAAAGAATGAATTTTAAGTAGTAGCAGGCCCAGTATTGTAGCTGTCTAGGTGGACTGACCTGTAGAGGCCAGTGTTGTTGAGTTTGCACTTCTCTAGCTTAGACCTTCCTAGCAAACTGTCCCCATCCTGACAATTAAAGATATCTCAATCCTTTAAAAAATGTCACAAGTAGAAGCTGAAAAATCTGCCTTATTTTAGCTTTCCAAAAAGAAGAAATAGTGTTGCCATAGCAACCTAAACAACAGCACAGAGCGATCTTCTTTCATTATCTCCTGATGATAACTTTATTAGGGAGTAAGCGGAAGCAGTGCTGTGTGTGGCTGCATGCCAGGGCAGACGGAGGGCATGGCCAGGAAGGTTGGGGAAATTGGAAACTTCTAGAGGTAAAGAGAGAAGTGAGTGTAATTTGTTCTGAGACAAGGAGAACACTTGGTTTCAGGGGCTCATTGCAGGAGTTGATATCAATTCATTAGTGAGACAGTGTGGGGGAACATGGAGAGAAGTCTCCAGCTTCAAGTTTGCTGGCCTCGCGTCTCAGGCGACAAGCCGCAGGCAAAGTTTTGGTTGCAGGACCATTTGTAAATGGTTTTTATTGTAGATACATGTGGAAGGGCCCTTTCTCCTTAGCTCCCTGGCTTTATTCAATTTGTTTGTTGTGAGAGTTGATTTAAGTGAGTTATTTAGTTATTTTTGATCTTAACACATTTAATAACTAAAGAACATTTTCTTTTCATGAGTCTGGAGTCTGAGAAGAGGCCAGGTTCCTGTTGTCCTCTGTCCCCCTGTCCATTCCCCTCATTCCTTTCCATATACTGTTGCTCCACAACATCCTTCCAAATTATTTGACTTCTGGAAATTCTTCTCTGGAGCCAGTGCTGTTATATACAGTGTAATTCTCAGCAAATTATGTCTACTAATTATTTAATTCAAAGGTTATAATAGAACTTAGTAAGGAATGCCTTCTTTGTGGTGGGAAAAACATTATATATGCAGAATATTGTAAGCTATTCTGTGTCAGGTAGAGTTTCCGTTCATTTTATTGTGAAGATTAAATATAAAATTTAAATGCATAGGAGCCAGTTGAGAGTCAAAATAGAACTATTCAAATGTGTGCAATATATATTTATTTTTTACAAAACCAAATTTAGTTAAAATGAGTTATCCTAAATGGTCCAATGTGCCTGCATGTCTAAAATAATTTTCTGGAATTTGACAGAAAATTCCTACAGGAGACCACCAAATGTCTGTGGTAATACTGTACAGCAGGCATAAAAACACTAAAAGATTCCCAAGAAGAACAAACCATTTTGTTTCTTAAAAAGTTTTAAAACTGCACACATTCATTATGAGAGTTTTATCTTGGCCCCAAAACAGAATAAGCTTTTTATGGTTATTCAATATGACTTCTATGAATAACCATTTTATTGTTTATAATTCCTTTGGGTAAACATCAAATAATCAACACATTTTCATCTGATGAGCTTTAAATGAAATTTCTCTCTGCCAGTTCATACACCTGGAGGGCCTTTTATTTGCATTAAAAATTTTGAAGATAGTATTAGTGGTTTGAGGTAGAAAAATGTTTGTTGTATTTAGAATCATCATTTTTTTAACTGTAAGAAACCCTTTGGTGCCATCTTTAGAAAACTTCCCCATTTTATAGATATAAAGAGAAGCCAGGTAAACTGTCTGTCAGAAATATCAGTTTCCAGTTCATGCCACACTGAGTCCAACAAACATTTGCTGAGTACTTAACTGAGATTTTTTTTAATTTTTTTTTGGGTTTGATGCATGTATTATTAAAAAATCAGCTTCTTGACTACAAATCCATTTCTCAATCATGTGAAATTGGTTCCATCTTATCATATCATACTTATCAATATATCATCAAATTATTTTATTTATTTATTTATTTTTTCCATACATTTTTTTTTAATATTTGAAAAATGTTGTCAGCTGTTTAAAGAGCTTATAACTTTGGGGTGTGCAAATGCAGAAAGAGAAAATTTTAGCAAAATGGGTTGAATGTGACAAGTGATGAGCTTGGAGTATAGAGTGGGAATAATTTATCCATTTAACAAGTGCTGTGATACTTCTCTCATGTGTTGAGTGAGTCCCCTACTCCATCCGTGCCAGGTGCTGAGTGCTGGTAATTTTAAACAGGAGCTACAATTCGGAAGACCCATGTGAGTTTGTCACTTAAGCAATAATAGGGAATGAGGCAGGAATGAAGACCTCTTGTCCAATCACTTTGGCAAGCCACAAGGTGAAGGTCGAGATTCGGGCACTTTATCAAGTAAGATTCTGATTTGAAGTTTTGTTTTCTGTTGCTGTTTCTTCTTTTTTTTTTACAGTTTTTTTTCCTGTACCCCAGGTTGGCTCCAGACTTAAAGCCCCCCTGCTTATTTTCCAGAGTTCTGAGATTGCGTGTGTGTATCACTATCCCCTGCTTTATTATCATTTTTTAACTTTTACAGCAGCAGATGCAGATTTTCTTTTAGTTAGCCTAGTTTGTGCAGGAAAGGAGCTTTGGAGGTTTGGAGTGTCATGGCCAGAAATCAAAGTTCACCCTGAGTCATGCTGCCATCACCACTGCCTGCCACAGACACCATGACAAGCTGTCACTGGGCGCTGGAACCAGCAAGGGACACCTTGCTCTCTGCCTGGGGACCGGTGTATCTCTGGCTGCCTCATTGAGATATGTTCGGTGAAATTCCCACTGCTTCACAAAACTGCCATGTAAAATTGAACAAAAACAGCATATGAAGAAAGACAAATAAGCTTAAAGTTTAGGGTCCCTCACTTGCATGGGTTCCTTTCAAAATATCGGATTTTTATTTTACACAAGTTTTGTAAAATTTGTAAATGCAAGCATTTCAATACCAACAACCAAGACATTGTCTGTTTAGCTCTATTTTCCTGCATTATAACTTTTGCTTGTGTCAGGTACTTTGGAGGAGGCCCCAGAGACTTTTTGAAGTCCACTTAAAAGAAAATGGAATTAGGATAATTTGCACAGAATGGGATATGTAGTTTTCAGGTACTTGTAGCATGGGAACTATAGTGTTTTTCTGTTTTATTTTGTTTTTGGTTTTTTTTTTTTTTGGTCAGCTTAGGCAAGAGTTTGAGACTATTAAAACAAAACTTTCATTAAAATAGGTACTGCATAAAGTTGCTATCAGAGATTAAAAATTGTCCATTAAAACAGAGGCAGAGACCTGTAGTGGAGCACTGGGCTGAGATCCAAAAGTTCAGTTGAAGAGTGAGAGGAGTGAGAATATGGGCAAAGAGGTCAAGACCATGATGGATATCATGAAACAGTTTACCTGAGTTAATGGGAGCTCACCAACTCCAGCTGGATAAGGAAGAAACTAGCATAGGTCCAAACTAGTCTCTCTGAATGTGGGTGACAGTTGTATCTCAGGGGAAGACTGTGGGGCCACTGGCAGTGGCACCAGGACTTATCCCTACTGTTTGTATTGGCTTTTAGGAAACCTATTCTCTTTAGAGGGATACCTTGCTCAACCATTCCCCAAAGCAATATGCCTTACCCTCTCTGAGGAGTGGATGGGATGGGAGGAGGGAAGGGAGTGAAAACTGGGATTGGTATGTAAAATGAAAAAAGATATTTTGCTTTCTTTTTTTTAAAAAAAAGAAAAGAAAATTGTCCATTAAAGAAGTCTGGAAGAAGCATGCCATTGGGAAACACACACAAACACACACACACACACACACACACACACACACACACACACACAACACAGAAACATACCTATCTAGATACACGGGTACTCTTTAGGGCACACTCTCAGCTCTTCCATTGGGATAGGTTACCAATATTGCTCCTAGCTTAGCTTCACTTATTTCTGTTGGATGTTTAAATCTCACTGCAGGACTACCATCTCTGCAACCTTCTTATTTTATACTTAGAAAAGTACCCAGAAAAAGAGGATACAAAAACCAAGAAACAAAACATCCACCCAACAAATACAGATTCAGGAATCAGCACCAAGACCTATAATAATCCTAGTCTCAGATGCCTAGATACTAAGATAAAAACACAAGTGATAGCAGCCAGGGCATAATTTCTCCATTAGAATCCAGCAACCCTACCACAGCAGACCATGAATATTTCAACAAACTGTCTTTATGAAGAGGATAGAGGTCCTTAAAAAGGAAATTAATAAAGCCCTTAAAGAAATCCAGGAAAAAACAAACAAATGGTGAGAGGAAATGAATCAAGCTGTTCAAGACCTGAAAAAGGAAATAGAGTCAATAAAGGAAATCAAAACTGAGGGAATTCTGGAAATAAAAAAACAAAAGTTAGAACAGGAACTATAGAGACAAGCTTCACTAACAGAATACAAGAGACAGACTGGAGAATCTCGGGTGTTGAAGATACAATAGAAGAAATGGGTAAATCCATCAAAGAAAATGTTAAATTTAAAATTTTTCCAATATACAAATCTGAAACAATATGAAAAGGGCAAATCTAAGAATCTTAAATTATAAGAAGGAGAAGAAACTCAGCTCAAAGACTCAGAAAATATTTTCAGCAAAATTATAGAAGAAAATTCGCTAACCTAAAGAAGAAGAAACCTGTAAAGGTACGAGAATCATGTAGAACATTTAATTGATTGGATGAGAAAAGCAAGTCCCCTCAGCACATAATAATCAAAACACTAAAGGTATAGAATAAAGAAAGAATATTAAAAATTCAAGGGAAAAAAGACCAAGGGGCATTAAAAGGCAGACCTCTAAGAATTACATCTGACTTCTCAGTGGTGGCTCTAAAAGTCCAAAGGGCCTTGACAGATGTGCTGTAGTCTAAGAGACTACAGATGGCAACCCAGACTATTATACCCAGCAAAGCTTTTAACGACATTAGATAAAATAATATAGTCCAGATAAAGTCAAATTTAAACAATGTATATCTACAAATCTACCCCCAAAATGGTATAAGGAAGAAAACCTCAACCTAAGGAAGTTAACTACAACCATTAAAACATAGAATAAATTACTTCACACCAGCATAATCAAAATAAGGAAAACTCACTTTTTTCTCTCTCTCACACACATGTGTGCTACAACCATCAACAACTACAACAAAATAGTTGGAATTAACAATCATTGGTCAATTACCCAATGAAAAGATAAAGACGAACAGAATTGATTTGAAAAACAGGATCTATCCTTCTGGTACACCCAAGAAACACACCTCTGCAACAAGGATAGACATTATCTTGGGGTAAATGGTTAGAAAAAGATGTTCAAAATAAATGGAGCTAAGAAGCAAGCTGATATGGCCATTATAATATCTAACAATTACAGACTTCAAAAAAAAAACTAATTAGAAGAGATAGGGAAGGTTTTAACATATTCATCAAAGAAAAATTTCACCAAGATGACATTTTAATTTTTAACATCTTGGCCCCAAATCCAAGGCATCCAAGTTTGTAAAAGAAAAATCACTACAACTTACATCACATATTAACATCTCACATGCATAATCAGAGACTTCAACATTCCACTCTCACCAATAGACATGTCATTCAGACAAAAACTAAACACACAAATGCTGGTGCTGACAGACACCATGAGCCAAATGGACCTAACATATTTATAGAACATTTCATCCAAGCACAAAAGAATATACCATATTCTTTGCACCTCATGGAACTTTCTCCAAAATTGACCACATACTCAAATGCAAAGCAAGTTTAAACAGATACAAGAAAGCTGAAATAACTCCCTATATCCTATCAGACCACAAAGCTTACAAACCCATGGGAACTGAGCAACTCTCTACTGGATGAAAAATGGGTCAAGACAGAAATTAAGAGAGAAATTAAAAACTCTCTATTACTAAGTGAAAATGAATGAACAACATACTCAAACTTATGGGACACAGTAAATGTGGTTCTGAGAGGAAAGTTTTTAACACTAAGTGCTTACATAAGAAAATTGGAGATCTCATATTAACAACTTAATAGTACACTTGAAAGCTCTAGAACAAAAAGAAGAAATCACATTCAAGAGGAGTAGATGACAAGAAATAATCAAACTGAGAGCTGAAACCAATAAAATAGAAAGAAATTAAAAAGAACCAATGAAACAAAGAGTTGATTGTTTAAGAAAATCAACAAGTCCTTATCTAAATCAACTAAAAGGTGGTGAGAGAATATCCAAGTTAACAAAATCAGAAATTAAAAGTGGGGGTCATTAACAATAGACACTGAGGAAATCCAGAGAATCATAGGGAACTTCTTTAAAAACCTGTACTCAAACAAATTTGAAAATCAGAACAAAACAGGTAATTTTCTTGATAGGTACTACTTATCAAATTTAATATTAGATAAGCAATTCAAACAGACTTAAAACTATAACCCATAGTGAAAAAGAAACCCAGGGCCAGATGGTTTTAGCACAAAATTTTACCAGACTTTCAAAGAAGAGTTAACTCAAATGTTCCTCAAATTATTACATAAACTAGAAACAGAAAGAACATTGCATAGTTCATTTTAAAAGGGCACAGTTATCCTGATACTGAAACCACAGAAAGATTCAACAAAGAAAGAGAATTTATAGGTCAGTCAATCTCCCATATGAACATAGATGTAAAAATACTCAGTAAAATACTTGTAAACTGAATGGAAGGAAACAAAAAGACCATCCACCATGACTATGAAGGTTTCATCTCAGAGATGCAGGGATGATTCAATATGCAAAAATTAATCATTGTAATACACCATATAAACAAACTGAAAGAGAAAACACATGATCATCTAATTAGATACAGAAAATATTTTTGACAAAATTCGACTTCATGATAAAAGTCCTAGAGAGAGATTAACAATATAAGGGATATAGCTACACATAATAAAGGCAGTTTACAACAAGCCCATACCCAACATCAACTCAAATGGGGAGAAATTCAAAGCAATCCCACCAAAATCAGGAACAAGAAAAGATGTTCCCACATACTCAATATAGTACTTGATGAATTAGCTAGAGCAGTAAGATAATTGAAGGATATTGAGGGTGTATAAATTTGTTGTATGAGGCTGCTTCTTTGTTTCCCAGCTGCCTAGACTCCCAAAATAATCACATAAAAACCATATTATTTGCAATACTGTTTGGCCAATAGCTTAAGCATATTTCTGGCTAACTCATATCTTAAATTAACCCACCTCCATTAATCTGTGTATCACCATGAGGCTGTGGCTTACCAGGTAAAGTTCCAGCCTCTGTCTCCAGTGGAGCTACATGGCTTCTCACTGACTCTACTTTCTTTCTCCCAGCATTCAGTTTAGTTTCCCCCTCCTATCTCTATTCTGCCCTGCCAAGCCCAACACAGATTCTTTATTAACCAATGGTATTCACAGCATACTACATCACAAATTGGAAAGGAAGACATCAAACAAAGTATCTTTATTTGCAGATGATAGTATATATAAATGACCTAAAAATTCCAGCAGGCCACTCCTATAAACAGTCTCATCAAGTATCTGGATATAAAATTAACTCACAAAAATCAGTAATCCTTCTATTTACAAGGGACAAACAGAGTGAGAAAGAAATCAAAGAAATAACACCTTTCACAATAGTCTCAAATAATTTTCTTGGGGTTACTCGTAACAAGCAATTGAAAGACTTATATGATAAAATCGTCAAGCCTTTGAAGAAAGAGATTGAAGAAGATATCAGAAGATGTAAAGATCTCCCATTCTCACTGATTTACAGGATTAACTTAGTAAAAATGGCCACCCTACCAAAAACAATTTATGATTTCAGTGCAATTCCCATTAAAACCCAATACAATTCTTCACAGATCTTGACAGAACAATTCTTGCATCATATGGAAAAACAAAAAACCCAGGATAGCTAAAACAATCCTGAGCAATAAAATAACTTCTGGAGATCTCACCGTCCCTGATTGCAAGTTGTATTGCAAAGCTATAGTAATAAAAACAGCATGGTATTGGCATAAAAACAGACATGTTGATCAATGTAATCAAACTGAAAACCAAGACACAAGTCGACATAAGTCCACACACCTGTGGACACCCAATTTTGATAAATAATTCAGAAATACCTATTGACAAAGAGAAAGCATCTTCAACAAATAGTGCTGGTAAAACTGGAAGCCTGCATGTAGAAGAATGCAAATAGATAGAAGAACTCAAATGTACTTAAGACCTTGCACAAATCTCAACTCCAACTGAATCAAAGACCTCAACATAAAACCAAATACACTGAACCTGATAGAAGAGAAAGTTCAGATTAGCCTTGAACTCATTGGAATAGGTGAAGACTTTCTGAACAAAACACATATAGTGTAAGAACTAAGAACAGCAACTAATAAATGGGACCTCATTAAACTGAGAAGCTTCTATAAGGCAAAGGACTCTATCAGTCAGACAAAGCAATAGCCTAAAGGTTGGGAATTTTTTTCCAACTCTACATCTGAAAGAGGACTAATAGCCAAAATATATGAAGAACTCAAGAAACTAGATACCAGAAAACCAAATAATCAAATTTAAAAATGGGATGAAGCTATAAGCAGAGAATTCTCAATAGAGAAAACGCAAATGATTGGGAAACAAAGAAATATTCAAAATCCTTAGCTATAAGGAAATGCAAATCAAAAAGCTACCTTGTGATTCTATCTTACACCTGTCAAAATGACTAAGATTAATAACACAAGTGTCAGCTCATGCTGGTGAGGATGTGAAGCAAGGGAAACACTCCTCCATGGCTTGTGGGATTACAAACTTGTGCAGCCACTCTGAAAATCAATATGATGTTTCCTCAGATCAGAATCAATCAACGTCAAGATCCAGCTATACCACTCTTGGGAATATTCACAATGGACATTATTCAACCACAATGACACTTGCTCAAACATATTCATTGCTGCACTATTTATAATAACCAGAAACTAGAAACAACCTAAATGTCCCTAAACTGAAGGATGTATAATGAAAATGTGGTATAGTTACACAATGAAGTATACTTCACCGTTTTAAAAAAAATAACATCTAATCCCACATCAGACAGAGGTCTGATCTCTAAAATATACAAGGAACTCAAGAAATTGGACAACAAAAGAACACATAATCCAATAAAAAAAAATGGAGCACAGACCTAAACAGAGAACTCTCAACAGAGGAATCTAAAATGGCAGAAAGACACTTAAGGAAATGTTCAACATCCTTAGTCATCAGAGAAATGCAAATC
>PVIU01029086.1:0-18032 GCA_004026605.1 Ondatra zibethicus
TTTTTTTAGTTTGATCAGGAAAAGAAAGTTTCCTGTACCATAATGTAGCTGCAGCTTGAAATCACCGTGTTAAATGCTGTAACTCAGTTGTTTAACAGGCTGTGCAGCTGCAATGATAAAAAGTACCTAGCACAGTGAAATTCGTAGATAAAGTAAGTTGGTAGTTACCAGGGCACGAGAAGAGTGGGATGAAGGGATTTGCTGTTCAATGAGTGTTGAGTCTATACTTGATGGATGAGGAATGTCTGGAGCTCCATCACATCCATGCAAATATATTTAACTTAACAGGACTAAACTGTACACTTACAAAACCAGTCTGAAAAAGTTTTATGTGATACATTTTACCATTTTTTTTAAAAAAATTCCACATGTTTCCTAGTGAGAGTCATAGATTAGAGGAGAAGAAAGTTAGATCGAAGAAAGCTTACAGCCAATAGGGAAACACATTAATGGCAATGACTTCAAATACACAACTTGTGCCTCCAGGACAGGTCCCAGTGTATCACTACGAAGGGTTAAATGATAGCAGCTGTTCTCCAAGTAATATTCTACAGTGTTAGACATCCAAGAACCCACTAGCCTCGGGTTACAAGCCAAGAGAATCCTGACAGGCAAAGCCACTGTTCTACAGTAGAAAAGGAAAATAGGAAAACTGAAACATTATTTATCTAATAACATGGGTATTCCAGGGTTATTATTTAATCATTAATGCACTATATTTTAAACAGAGTTTATGCATAAAAAATTGATATGAAAACAAAGTGAAATATCAATGAAAGTTCTGAATAAGCCATCTGCTGTCTTATTACAAAGAATTGCCATATATGTATATATATACAAACCAGTTATTGTTTGTGTATCCTTTGTCAGTTTTAACTGAGGATCCAAGATAATACCTGAAAATTATATTCACACTGCAATTGGGTCCAAGTCCATCTCAGTGGACTTCATCAAGGAGATAGGTGGGAATGAGTTTTTATCCTCTGAAGACTGTCTACTTCTGTTCTTTGAAAATAGTTGAAAAGAAAATAAGGTGGTTTTTTTTAGAAAGATACTGGTTTGCCTCACTATGATGGCTACAGTGCCACCGGATTTTTTTCTAAGGTCCAAAGGTGCCTGACAGGGTTCAGTCTATATCTAAATTGAGAAATGAATAGAGACTGGGGTCTATCTAGAGTCTTGCTGTGTCTACCGTGGATATCAGTTGTTTGCTATAACCTGTTGGCACCTTTTCCTAGAGCTCTGACTATCTGACATAAATCTGAAGTTCTTACAATGGTGTCTTTCTCTCTGGGGCTCCAAATACAGTAGAAAAGAAAAATGCAAAATGTACCAGTTTCAAGTTTATCTTGAGTCCTGCCCCAGAGAATCACGTGGGATGATTTCTCTAGGAAAGGATAAATCATTAGATTCCTGGGAACTGAAGGAAAATGGAAAAAATATAAAAAGCTGGCCATAGAAATAAAATCTTGCATTTTAGTGCCACAACCAGAAGGTAAGTAATCCTTCACTGTTCAAGGCTGTATGTGCTACATAACAATAGAAGGAAACAAAGACTAAAATTCACCCGTCTCTGGAGTCAGCATCATGGCTTACTTCGTTCCTAGGGAAATCAAATATGCACTCTTTTGCAATGCTTGCATTGCCACGGCTATCATTTCTTCTTCTCTTTGCCCACTGAGAAAGAGCTGAAAAGGGAGAGAACAGCTGCATAAAGATAGTGGGAACATTTCATGAGGCAGATCTCTTACTATCCCCTCCAAAGAAATAGCTGGCAGAATAATGATAGTGGACAGTGTCCATGCTGTGGATTAGCATAGAATATCCCAATTAAATAGGGAAACAGTTCAATGCCCACCCAAATATACATATCACAGCTAATGCTTCTGGGTGCATTTTAAGTATTTTGCTACCCAGACAGCACAAAGGTTTGCTTTGCGCAGCTTGAGAAATGTCTCTGCATGCCAAAAAGTTCCTTCAAAAACCACAAAACTACTTGATATACAGTGTGCCTAAGAAAAAATTCCCACAAGGTATCATAAATTGAATTCCTCAAACATACTGCCCACAGATGAGGCAAAACTGTGGGTTAAGTGAGACAGACACTGCATTCCTTCACATAAATTTCATCTAAAAGGAAAGCATTGGGACTTAGAGCCATTATATTAAATATGCTATTGTAAGTTGAACTTTATCTGCATTAAAAGAAAAATATGCATAGGTGCACAAAAACTTAACCACAAAATGACAGAGATGTTATTTTGAAATTCTAACTTTTTTATAGGCAACACCAGTTGTTCTAATATCTTTTTCAATTAAACCCTCCATGCTCATACAATATCTGGAGACCCTGGATTCCTCAGTAGTAACGAAAATTTGACTGACTTAATCAGCATGTTAGTTGTTCATGGCTAATTTTGCAAAAGGATAAAATCAGTTAAACTGAAGCAAGCTTTTGAAACAAATCATCCCTTTGCATGTGTGTAGGATGAGGAAGTAGATGGAATGCAGGTGAAACTTAGAATTTGTTCACAACTCCTTCACAAGGAAATTCTCCTGTTGGAAGGAGGCATGATAGACTTTGGGGCTCTTTGCCATGGTCTCTTGAAAGCTTCCCCTAAGACTGTCAAGGTGTGAGGATGCAGTCACAAAGAAGTCTCTAAACCTGTTACCATGATGCCTAATTCAGGAAATACTTACTGCGCACAGTAGCATGGTTGCATCATGGCCAATGCAACCTCTCCAGGATGACATAATTGAACTGTTTGAAAGGACAAACATCTATGTTTTCTCCTGTCTCAATAAACTTGGACAGAAGTTCATGATATGATGTGGGAGGTCCTTCTGTCTATGTGTTGTTTTCATTGGTTAATGAAAACAGAAACTGCCTTGGCCTGTTGATAGGGCAGAAGTTAGGTAGGCAGGGAAAGCTGGACTGAATGCTGGGATTTAGAAGGGCAGAGTCAGAGATGGCATGGAGCCGCCAGTGATAGACATGCTGAATCTTTGCCGGTAAGCCACTGCCACATGACGATATACAGATTACTAGAAATGGGTTAAATTAAGATGTAAGACTTAGCCAATAAGAACTTAGAGCTGACGGGCCAAGCGGTGATTTAGTTAATACAATTTCTGTGTGTTTATTTTGGTTCTGGGAGCCAGGACAAAAAAGCAGCCCTCCTGTTACAGTGATATGTAGAAGGGCAGAACTGAGAAGCCTTAAACCGTGTTTATGGGGGCAGGAGCTCTGGGAAGTTAGGATGCGAAGGTCAAGGCCAGTAAACTATCATGGTACACCCTAACCCAACAGTCCATGCACCTGCATAGACACTGGCAACAAAATTAATCTGTGTAGTTTCATTGCTCATTATCCACACAAGAAGCTGCACATTATATAGTGTACGTATATGGAGCAAATATGTGTGATGAAAACAAAAACTAACAAAAACCAACTTGGGGAAGGACATGTATATTTTTGTTTACAAGTTACTGTCTATGACGGAGGGAAGCCCAGGCATTAATATGGAGGCAAGAACTGAAGCAGGGTTCACGAAGGAGCGCTGTATACTGACTGCCTGCTTATAACTGATTCGGCCTTTCTTCCAAAACTGAATGATTTTTGAGATTATAAACCCAATACCAATTATAAACCCAATACCACCGGCCCAGGGATTTCACTGCCCACTGTGCCTAGATCTCCCAAATTGATCTTGTATCAAGAAAATGTCCTACAGACATACCCATGGGCTAATCTAGCAAAAGAAAGTCCTCATTTGGAGTTCCTGCTTCCCAGATGACTTTAGCTTGTGTCAAGATAACAAAAAGTAACAAGCATGGTTAATATTGGCCTTAAGTTTGAGAGCCTATGACTGGATGATTAATGGAATTTAGTTTACTGAAGTGGGTATGTGATAAAATGTATATGGTATTTCATTAAATGTATGGGATTTTTTCTATTTTTTATTGAAGATACATCGTTTTTGTCATACAAAACATAGGAATTTTTTTTAAAAAAAAGTCTTGAATCAGAAAAAATCCTTTTCCTATACAGTGCCTCATCTTGGGCAAAGAAAAATTTAAGGTCAATAACAGTCACACTGGTGCAGACCTGTGTCCCTTGTAATAAACAGTGTGTCTTGGGTTACCCTTAGACACAAAAGAGCTGTGAAGGAAATATGGCGCAAGGAGAAGGCTGAGAACAGGCTCTGCCGTTATTTCTTATCTGGCTGATTGTTTCACAGCAACTGAAAATCAGTGTTTGCAGAAAAAATAATTAACTTAGGACAAAGGGGTAAAAAGATTTCAAATGAAATTTTGATCCGTTGCAAAGTTTTCACATTTAATAGTTGTCTATACTATATATAATTCATATCTTATACATGCAAAACAAGCATATTTTACCCTTTACAAGCAAGATGAACTAATTTCTCTAATAATTGCAATAAGTAGTAATTGACCTATCTGATCTGAGTGTACTTCATTCTTCAACATGAAAGGGCAATAGATGTTTTTCATAAATTTTTATTGGTTCTTTGGGAATTTCACACCATACACCCCAATCCCACCCATTTCTCAGACCCTCCACGTCTGCCCCCTGCCCTTTTACCCCTGCAATCCAACCCCATCCCCCCAAAAAATAAAATAAATAAACATTGTGCTATTTTGTTTGTGAAAGCCCATTCACCAAGGGCAGTCGAAGGTCAGAGCAAACTATCCAGCATCCATGCCATTGGCGCCAGTTACGGTGGTGGTAGTGGGGGAGTGGTATCTAGCTGGCGAAGAGCAGCAGTTCTCCAGGGCCCAGGCCACCAGGGCCAGCTCTACCATGGCACCCGGTGGTAACAGGACCCAAGGACATCATCAACACAGACCGTAGCTGCAGTAGGGCCAGGCTGCAGCTCAGCCCCTACTTCACCATGGCCCCAGGTGGTGGCGCAGGCCACTCACATCTATATGGCCCAGTGTCTGTGTGGCCCTCAAACACTAGCATGGCCTCAGGTGACAACCTAGACCCTGGGCATTCTCACATACTTCAGTGGTAACACGGTCTACGGACTTCATCGAAGAACCCTGCTGCGGTAGGGCTATGGACCAAGACATGGATGGTTTGTGGCTACAGCACCAACCAGGACATCACATGGCCCCAGGTGGCAGTCAGTCTCTTCCTCACCCACCGTGTGTCTTCAGTTCTGGTTCTCTCCACTTCTCCACTACGTGTTTATCCTGGGTGAGCCTGTGGCTGACTTCTGCCTGCCGGGATCATGGGACACACTGGTCAGGCCTGGAATTAGATTTCAATATAAAAATATTTCCTAGGCTCATATGTTTATTAAACTGATATAATTGCCCTGAGCACTAAAAGAAGGAAAATTTGATTTCAAATGTGATATTAAATTCCAAGACTAGAAGAGAACTCAGAATCTGCTTTTGTGAGTTTTTTTTTTTAAGATAGCATCCCACTATTTAGCCCTGGCTCCCCAAGAATCAACTATGTAGACCAGGTTGGCCTAAACTCACAGAGATCTGCCTGCTTCTGCCTCCTGAGTGCTGGAGTGTTAACACTCCAGAACAAGAATAAGATTTTTAAAACACATCCTAAGATCTTTTAAACAAAGAAAGATGCCTTTAAGAACAAACAAGCTTTCATGAAAATAAGAAATAAGAAAAACTTAATTCATTCACATAATATTTCATTCCTAAAATGGGAGCTAGTTATTTCTGTGAAAACAAAGCCTTTGTTTTAGTTTTGTTAAATTATATCATGGTATCATGCAAAATATTTAATGAAGAAAAGTTAAGACTGTCATTTTATGAAGTTAGAATTAAATTAACATTTCCCCAATCAGTAATAAGAATACAACTCTTCTTAATGTATTTGCTCCACAAAAGAAAGCTCAGAATCCAAGACAAGTGTGAAATTCCATTTGAAGGAACACAGTGGGTTATGAAGCAGTGAAATTGGTTTTTTTTTTCTTTCTTTTTCTGTGGGTCTAGAAATTGAACCCAGGATTTTGTTTTTGCTTGACAAGCATCTACTGATCTATATCCCATTCAGGAGCACTCGTCATTTTTATTACACAGCACACTACATGTACTAATATAAAAGACTCAGCTCTATCTCACTCGCTGTACCTAAGGAGTTGGCTGTATTAAGTACTTCTCCTATCCTTAAAGAGCTTTATACCAGCTCCTTCACAACAGTCTAAACACAGAACCATGCCTTGCAGCACATCACTTAGTACTGTTCAGTCTCTTACTGCGAATCTCCTCCGAATACCCATGTTCTCAATTGTTCTCCATGAATTCACCATGTATTACGAGATACTACCTGCTAATATTTTATCCTAAACTGTCAAATCCATATTCCATTCACTTGTTCCTCCACCCAGCCAAGACCAACAGTGTTTGCATTATTTCATGCAAATGCTTACTAGAACAAACAATATCCTTCCTTTCATTGTATTTCTCCTGAAAATGCCCAACCATAGAGATAGCAGGGTGTAGCATTTAGATTAGGATCACATGTGCCTTGCTATTTAGCAAAGTACCAAGCCTCAGTTGATTCCCCCATATGATGCTGATTTTAACGCATGGATTACAAGAGATGCTGCAGAGATAAAGTGTGGTGAGTCTATATATGTGTTCTACAGTGTCTGATACAAGAAAGCTTTCCAATAAACTATAATACCTTTCTACTGTTTTTCCCATTCCTGGAATAATAACACAAAGGAATTAAGCACATACCCTGAAGTTA
This sequence comes from Ondatra zibethicus, assembly GCA_004026605.1. Taxonomy (NCBI): domain Eukaryota; kingdom Metazoa; phylum Chordata; class Mammalia; order Rodentia; family Cricetidae; genus Ondatra; species Ondatra zibethicus. Next base: position 6,755 of record PVIU01029086.1, read on the forward strand.
ACAATGCTACTGGAAATGCAGTTTATGAAATAAGTATAAGTTAACTTATCTGATATCTTTGGATCTCTTACCAAAGTTTTGTGTTGTTTTCTTTATTGGTGCTTCAAATTGAATTCAGGGCCTTATGCACTGAGTTATACACGTCCTTCAAAGCTTTTGTTCTGATATCAGCATTCTGTAGCCTGAGTAAGAGTAGTTGATATCTTCTTTATGAAGTTAATCATCACAACCTTCAAAGAATAACATGAGCATCATGACATCCCAAAGTCCCACCCCTCACTATCATGTAAGCATAGACTTCTGGCATCTTTAGGTAGTCAAGTACCGACATTAAGAAATCAGCACTTATTGAAAAACATATGTTCTTATCTACTGATTATCAAATTCCATTTTATGTCACAAGAGTTAGGTATGTGTTAGGATTTAGAATCCTCAACTGAGTTTCAAATGAAGCTTGGGCATTTTTATTGAGATTTACACATTCCAAGGGAGCTCTGAATGCAAGTGTCCATAGGGGCTTACATGTACAGTCTTTCAGGTTTATTTATTTGTATGAAAATGTAGAGCACTGTGTACACTTTGAATCTCCAGAACACCATTTTCAGAGATAGAAGTGCACTGAAATCATACCTATAATTTTCATTATAATCCAAATATTCTAGTTTTTTCTTTCAAATTTAAGTTCTCACGTGATTTTATACCAATGAAAGACATTATGCAGAACTGGTGCTGCCAACACAGAATGGGGGCTGCTTCAGGTCTTCTGACATGCCACCTACATAATTCATGAGCCTCTAGAAGGCTCATAACTCTCCAAATGAACTTTTTCAGAATTACTAATCCTAGTGAAAATTACAGACCATATTCCCAGCTTCGTGGATTCGTAGGTAAAGCCAAGAAGTAACAGGTATGGGAGGAAAAGGTATGCCCTGTCCTCTGGAATTTGATCTTATTTGATATTTACTTATATTTGTATATCCATCTCTTTCTCCATCGTTGAAAAAGCATGGAGTTCTAAATGAGAGCTTCATATGGCAAAATAGAAAAAGCAGCCCTGTTTAGCTTTGAACCCACCTGTTTTCCTTGATTGCTAAGATACTCAATAAACATTTGCCAGTTTGCAAGTAGAAGGCATACCATGAAAATACATGATGTGGGGATGACTAAAGAACCAGGTGTCTGATATCACTCATGCCTTTCCTCTCCTGCTATATTTATCTCTCCCTCCCTCTTGCTCACTTTCTCTCTCATTCCCTCTTCTCCCCCCTACACAAACATGTAAATTTCCAATGACATTGTTAACAAGCAAATCAAATATCTATTTATGGATATGTATTGACATAAGTAGGATAACAATTTTCTTCTTGAAATATGTACAAAACTTAATAAACTAAAACTAAATAAATTATATATTGCCTAAGATTAAAATGTTGTGTTACTTATGTCTTCTCTGATATGTTCCATATAGGCAAAGAGTTAAAGGAATGGATTTAAAACAAATCTAAGAAACCTGAATAGTTTCTTACTGCTGTTTTGGTTTTGTGGCATGATTTCTTTTAATCTTTATTTGTTTGTTTGTCTTTAGGACAGTTTAATTGCAACCAGTAATGGGAAAGTCAAGTGTTTGGGTCAATGAGTGGGCCTTCGGCTTTGTAGATGATGCAACAAATAATAGCCCCATGTCTCTCTGTCTGGTAGCAGCAACTTCCCCAGAAAGAATGCACTGAACGGTTACAGTAGTACAGTCTCTTAAATTAGTGTGTTTACTGAAGTTGACAAAAGAAGCTTAAGGAAGACAAAACAATGGCATTTGCCTATGCCCATTACTTACATTTTCTCCCTGTTTTCCTATAGTAGTTTTAGTTTCTTATTTTACATTTACATTTGTTTCAAGGAAACTATATTACCTAAAAAGTATATATAAATAAGAAGCAATCATGTTTATCTAATCAGCAATTCCAATCAACCTTGCTATTAGCATAGCTATTAATTATTTTTAAATATAGGTCCTGAGCACAGAATATTAGATAATTAGATATTCATGCTATGATCTAATATTGTTTCTTCCTTTAAAGAAACTGGATAAATCCATTGCCCTAAAATACTGCTATACACCACAAATAAGTCCTAATGACCACCATACCAAATGTACCAAAGTGGGTAGAATGTTTAAATGTAATTTTTTAAAAATGGATATCTGTCTGACTAATAAAATGAACGTATTATTTAAAAGATGTACCCAGCAAGAAACCTGGCTCTAGAAAAATGCCCAAGAATTCCCAGGGATAATCCAGCTGAGACCCTAAGCAATAGAGGAGAGGGTGACTGAACTGACCTTACCCTGTAGTCAGACTGATGATTATCTTAAATATCACCATAGAACCTTCGTCCAACAACAGATGGGGAACAGAGGCAATGACCCACATCAGAGCACTGGACTGAACTTCCAAGATCCAGTTGAAGAGTGGAGGGAGTAAGAGTATGAGCAAGGAATTCAAGAGCATGAAGGGCTCATTTACTGAGACAGTTTGCTTGAGCTAATGGTAGCTCACCAACTCCAACTGGACTGGGAGTGAACAAGCATGGGAACAACCAAGCCCCCCTGAAGAGGGTTGACAGCTGGGGCAGACTGAGGGGACACTGATAGTGACACTGGGATGTGTCTCTACTTGCATATACCGGCTTCATGGGATCCTATTCTCTTCAGATGTAAACCTTGCTCAACCTAGACTTAGTAGGGAGGGCCTTGGACTTTCCACAGGGCAGGGTGCATGGCACTCCCTTAGGGTTAGAGGGATGGGTGGAGGGCCTGTGGAGGGAGAGGGAAGGGACTGGGAGGAGGAGAGGGAGTGAGAATTTGGATTGGTATTTTTTTAAGTAATAAAAAAACGGAAAAAAAATAAAAAAAAATAAAAGATGTACCCATACATGGTTATCAGAATTAAGTCCATAGGCTTCTATCAACATAGTAAAATTTAGTGGCTTTCCTGAAGTAAGTGAAACATGATTCCCTGTGAATAAAGTGCCCAGTGTATGTGAATCATTTGCATGTTAGCCAGAAATAAGGAGCCAGTGTCATTTTTCAATGACATTTTTAGTCTTTGACATTTACAAATCTGCCAAATTGGGACCTTACCAATTTGTATAGTATGGATATGACTATATTTAATTTTTATTAACATATATTAGTTATACATAATAATGGTTTCATTGTGACATTTTCATACAAGTATGCAATATATTTTGAGCACATACCACCCACATTGGCCTCTTTTGTTCTCCTTTCTGATAATATTTTCTTGATGGTCTCTTGGCTTGTTCTTTTGCATGGTTAACTCATTTTATTATTTTAAATGAACAATGATTAGCAAACTTGAATACAGAATTGTCAGTTAAAGACGTTCAGCTTTTTCTCAATGTCAGCTTCCATAAATTCAGTCATTGGGTTTCTTTGCTTCCAAACTAGGCTGCAATTGTGCGTTTATGTTCAGTACTGCTGGAGCCACATAAGTTGGTTGACATTATTTTCTGTTGCCACATTTGAAAAATTGTAAGACATCATGACACCCTCTTCCCTCTGCTAACTCATCATCCACCGAGTTTTCGTCACAGTAGGCTTTTTCTTGCTAATTAACACAAATTAATGCACTTTCCGATTGGTTTTGATTTTGTAAATTTTTATACATTTTTTTCTTATTTTAAATTACCACACACTTAAGAAACTAAAGGTCAAAATGTGCTGAGGATTATTTATCAGATTATTATTGGAACAGCTGAAATGTAGGTTAGATTCTATGAAGTAAATTCACATGGAGTATAGTGATCACAGATTTTCTTTCAAATTTAGCCCAATTTTTACTAAATACCATTTTAAAGTCAAGGTGATCACCAAAGTATATACTAATTAGTCTAAAACTCATTTAACTGTTTAATAAATAAAATAAAAATAAGGAAAAGTAGTCTTATCATAAAAACATTATAAAAGAATATAAAATCATACACCAATGCTAAATAAACAAATTAATCCCATAATTTCTCTACTTGAGACACCTTTAGTCCCACACATTAAGAAATGCACCCAGTACTCATCCGCATGTGATGAATACAGGTTTTTCAAGTAGAGGCCAGGTGAGAGCATCTGGGGATTCGATCACAAGCTATGGAAGTTTCTTCTGCTAGAGGGCCTCCTTGCCTATGCGCCATCCTGCAGGACTGCTCTATGTACCTGAAAGCTAGGCCAACATCCGGACTTAATATAATAAACTAGTGAGGTGACTCAGCAGATAGAGGTGCTTGTCACCACGCAAGGAGTTCTGAGTTCTATCCCTGGAATCTACGTGGAGGAAGAAGAGAACCAATCTACTACAAAATTCCTCTAACTTTTACACGGACACATGCACATACACACACTGACTAATGTATTCACACTCTCTCTCTTACATAGACACACACTAATAAATATATACAATTAAAATATATAAAAATAAACAAAATAAATAGACTCTGCTTTTGATATGAGGAATACCTGTCCTCAGGATTCATATGTCTTAGCAAAGAAGCATTTTAGGAAGAAATACTGGTAGGCTGTTAGTCTAACCACATTTGCAAACTCTGCATGATGTGTACATATATAGTCTTATAAATAGCTCTTACTATTTAAACAAGCTTAAGTCATGCCTACTACGTGCCCAACATTACTCTGTGTGCAGTATAAATATGGACTTAATCCTCCCAATAAACTTGAAACCAGGCAGTATTACTAGCCAGCTTTACAGATGGAGAAATGAAGAGATTTAACTAGTAAGTGGTTTGAACTTATTGACTTATAATGTTGGAAAAAATAAGTTTAAGAAATGGTAAAAGGGCCTCAGAGGTTAAGAGCGCTCACTGGCTGCTCTGGCAAAGGACCTAGGTTCAATGACCAGTACTCACATAGTGGTTCACAATCATCCATAACTCTAGTTCCAGGACATCCTATGACCTAGTCTGACCTCTGTGGCCACCAGGCCCACACACTATGCAAGACATACATGAAGAAAAACATCCATATTCATTAAAATTAATAATTAATAAATATATAAAAAGAAACAGTTGATATCAACATGGTGATCTCCAATGGACACATGTAGAAACTCAAGCATTTAATTGCTCTGTTCAATTAAACTTGGATAGTTAAAAACAGAACTAACCCTCATACACAAACTAAAATGTTGATTCTGGTTGATGTCCCAAACATGCTTTCATTATATCATTTTTCAGGACTCTGCAACTATGATCATTACACAGACATAAGACCCCAAGTAAAAGATTTAAATTACTATATAAGCAATACTAATGGGATATATTAAAAATAATTCCCCATGCGTAATGCCTTAGAAAAATCATTGATTTTGTTTGCTTTTGACATATCAGTTAAGTATTTATTTATTATTTATGTAATGTCTATTGTACCCAAAATTTTGAATTATGGATAATTAACACTAAAATGAAAAAAATGAAGTAAGTTTACTTAATCATCCATATGAAACAATTATGTTCAATTTTTTTAATTTTAGAAAGGAAAAGTAAAGAATTATGAAGGAACCAAGTCAGTTCCTTATCTAGTTACAGTATAATAAAAGTTATGGTGAAAATTATAGGAGGGAAATTCTATATTGACTCCTGGCAATAATTAGTTTTAAGGAAATTATATAATCATACATTCAAATGATCCACTAGTAGGAAAATAATGGTGCCTCCAAAGGTATTGAAAATTAGAGACTTCATAAAGACCATGATATGTTATAAAGTGTTGTGATTGGTCTATAAAAGTTAAATTGGAAATTGCATTTAAATCACAGGTTTCAATGAATAGTGAATTGCACTTAGCTATTACTGTCACCAGGTCAGGTACAAAGGGTTAATTGTTGCTGCATATCTGTAAGAGGTCATATGCTGTGAGCAAAAATTAATCTCAATTGCTCTATATCATATCCCTACAAGAGTGTTGACTTTTATATATAAGCCATATATCTATGACTGTACTAGATGTGCTATGTGATGTCCTGGCCAAAGCCAATGTCATGTAGCTTCCCTTTACATTTTCTCCTCAGAGTTTACAGCAGTAGACTCTTCTACTTAGCTCCTGCATGCATTGTGAGCTAATGGCTTTGAACCTGGCATAAGATTGGGATCCAACTTCATTCTTCTGTGTGCAAAAAAGACTACCCACTCTCCCTCCATTGAATGGTTTTGCTGTCTGATGAACTCATTTGACCACGTGCACAGGGGTTTTTTCTAGGATTTCTGTTCTTCCGTAGTATTTTTATTGCCCTAATCACAGTTATGAGTAGTGTAGTTTCATTACATGTTTTGAAATAAAAAAAAATTGCACCTCCAATTTAAAATTTCTTTCCAGAGACTATTTTGGATATTCTCAATTCCCTGTGCATCCATATGAATTTTAGGATGGGTTATTTTACTTTTGCAAAAGCAACTTCATTTCAGATGTTATAGGAGCTCTGCAAACTATTCTGAATGGTAATGACATTTAATAGTATTTACTTTTTCAGTTCACAATAACTAATGTCTTTCCATTATTTGTGTCTTCTTTAATTTCTTTTGCAGTTTGACAGGGTATAAGTCTTTGGTTTCCTTGGGTATATTTGTTTCTAAGTATTTTATTCTATTTTTCACTTTTGACAATATCATACATGGATTTGATATAGTGTAATCATCTCCCATTATTCTCTCTAATCCCTCTTCCACCCTTGCTGAACCCTTCTTCCCACCTGGCTCCATATTCTCTCTGTCTATCTCTCTCTCTCTCTGTCTGTCTTTCTCTCTATCTCTATCCTTCTCTGTCTCTCTGTCTCTCTCTCTCTCTGTGTGTGTGTGTGTGTGTGTCTGTGTGTGTGTGCAATATTTTGTGTGTGAAATCTTAAGACCCATTCCTAGTGGTCCAGGTCCTCAAGAAAGGCTCCAAAACAGAAGGCCCTGGTGGGGACTAAGTCTCCAAACAAATGGAGCCTATTGAGGAGACTTCTAACATTCAAACCACATCCTTCTCTTTGCATCTTTTGATCTGAGAGGAAAATCTTTCAACTTTATTCTTTTAAATCTGATGTTAGTAGTGACCTTTTCATGAGTGACCTTTACTGATTTCCTTTCAGCTTTCTTTTTTGGTGTTTTAGTTGTGCTGGATATGATCAAAAGCTTTTCTTCTGTAATGACTGAGATGCTCAGGACTTTTTTCTATTCACTACTCTAAGGTGAGTTCATTACCCTGACTGACTTTTACATGTTGAGCCACCCTAACATTCACCATAACAGAAGATCAATATTCATATTGGAAAGTATTCTCTTGAAGACTTTTGATAAACCTTCCTCAGGGGCATTAGTTTTTAGTTTTATTTTTGGCAGTATTTTTTCATTGTGTTCCTGCCTTCTATCTGAGACAATAATTGGTTTTATAGGATTAATCTGGGAATGAGCTCTCCTCTTTCAATTTTTATAGAATCATTTGAGGAGTATCCATTTTAGCTTTTCTTCAACTACTTGAAATAATTTTTAAATGTAGCTATTTAATCTCTGTTTTGGATTTTGGGGAGGGCTATTAGGGACTCAAGCATATTACTTAGGTTCTCTTATTTTCAGTTTCTCTTTGATTTGGCATGTGTAAGTTGTTCATCTTTTCTGTGTTGTATGAGTTTTTGTCTCAGAATTATCTTCAGTGCTCTCCTATAATCCTTCATATTTTATTAAATTGGTAATGATATTTCTTCTGTCATTTCTGATTTTCATTGTTTGAGTTTTTTTTTCTTCTTAGTCCATCTGGCTAAGGGATCGTCAATTTATTTTAATCATTTTCAACTATCCCATGGCTTCAAAAGTTCATCAGTTAGCTGGACGGTGGTGGCACACGCCTTTAATCCCAGCATTTGAGAGGTAGAGGCAGGTGGATCTCTGTGAGTTCGAGGCCAACCTGGTCTACCAGAGCGAGTTCCAGGACAGACTCCAAAGCTACAGAGAAACCCTGTCTCAAAAAACAAAAAAAAAAAAATTCATCAGTTATATATTAACTTTCCTACTTATGGTTTATTCAAATCTATTAAGATCAATATATTAAATTAAAGAACACATTAATAGTATATATACAAAAAGAATTACATAAAAGAAACAAATGTTTTTCTGAATAGAAGCCTGTTGTTAGTTCACCGTACAGGGCAGGGTGCAGCTTTCTAGATCCACATTTAGAACATTCAGTATCATATCTAACACAACTGACAAAATTGCAAGATGTGGGGTTATTTAGCAACTAAAATTAAAATAGTAGATGTCGTTGCTTTTAAGATAAAAGAAATAGAAGCAAATTATAAAACTGCTCTTCTATGTAGATGCCAGAGGGAGAAGGGACCTGCAGTTATAGGGAAGCCCAGTGACATCCTTCTCCTAAGACCCAACTGCAGCAGAGTGTGGAAGAAGAGGGGTCAGGAGATGATACTACTAGGAGTTGACACTAGTTAGGAGTCTTGCTACTCAATTGTTTGCACTGGTGTGTTGTGCGTGTTATTGTTCTTTGGAAAAGCAGGGTTCCAGGGTGCATTCACACACTCCTAACTGCATTCTGAATAATTATCCCTGTACCCACAGACAAGTGTAGCTCTCGCCCGCCACCAAAGAAACTATTCTTTGCAACAGACAGAGACCATCTTAGAAATCAAAACGAATCAAAGAGTAAAGAACAAGTGATCACACAATGCACATCTCCACGTTCAGGAAACGTAACGGAAGGAGGGGCAGACACATCGTAAGAGCCAGTCTGCTGTGAGAATGTGTCTCCTTGAAATGTTAGGAAATCTACATCCCTGAAATTTCACCGTGACCTGAACAATGAACACACATGCTAACATGGAAGAGGAAATCTCACAGGAACATAGCCCTTAACAAAGAACTATAGGCAACTAAGGATTGCTAAAAGCCCCTCAAGTAGATATTCAATACCAAGTGGTCAGATCTGAAATCATATACATGTAAGTAAATTATACTGGCTGAGTGGGATGTATTTATGTATATAGGAATATTTATATGTATAATTATATAAATGATTCATAATATATAAATTTATATGCATAATTAATTAAAATAGGCCACAAATTTGACAGACAGCAAGCAAGGAAGTACAGGAAGAGGTTGGAGGAAGGAAGGAAAGGTGTAACATGATACAATTATATTTTAATTTCAAAAATTATTTAAAGTGTACAAAAAATTGGTTACCAAAATATGAAAGTCAATACTTTTATATAATTCCCAATTTTCGATTTCTCAGAATACAAAAGACTTGGATACGTAGAGGAGACAGCCCTCTCAGTGTCCACATCAGTGAGACTGTGATAACAATTTCTGCTTTCATTTTTGAAAATATGACTTCTCTTGGGAGTAGGATCAGGTATTCTATACTTTTGCAATTTCAATTAAATTTGGCCTAAATTTAGACCTTATTTAATTTATACAAACTTGCAAAAGCAAAGCCATCATCTGAGTGTCTTACTACATGAGAGAAGTAGAAGAAAAAATTATCTTTTCAATTTATTAATGATTTCAGAAATTCTTCCTCCATAAGGTAAAGCAAATGTAAAGGAACATAATAACATCCAGAAGAATTACTTTAGTGGAAATCTCATAAGTCCATGAAATCAGGAAAGGACATTCCCATTAATTCACCTTTCTCAAAATCCTTTTAAACTGATGTCTAAATTTGCACGCAACACCCTTTCCATCCTTTTTATATAATATTGTAATCATCAGGCTCCTTTCATGCATTTCTTGATTTTGGTATTTCAATATATAATTCATGGGAAACCATATCCATCCATTTAGAGAAGCATCTGAACCATACTACTCACATAAAATGTAGTTACAGAGTGGATGAATTATATAATCTCAAAAAATAATGTTCTGTATGCCTAAAAAGCAAAACAAGTGTCTTTTCTTTGTATTGACTGTATAATTGCAGTGAGAGTTCTAGCCTTACTTGGAAAGGCTTATTTACATGATTTGCCCCAATCCACCTCTCATTTGGCATCCTCCTGTCTGATTTTCTCCACTTTAGCCACAGGATTTGCATTCTTTAACTGTTGGGACATTTTCACATTTCGTCCTTTACACAAGTTGCCCTTTTCCTTATTGTTGCCTCTTCCCTTCCTATCAGCTTTTGAGAATCACTTAGTCGGCATGTTAACATTTAGTATCAACCACTGCCAGGAGGAAATCTGAATCAACCCCTCCGCCTAGGTTCCTGCAGGTATTTCTCTGTCAGTATCAAAGTTTACATTTCCTTCCTTTCCTATATTTTACCTGATTTTCCTTTCTCGACCTCACTGGAAACTTACTACAGAGTTTGTTTTATTTCCATTTTCTTCTTCATTTTCCCAAATGGCTAGGATGGCAATTTCCATATGGAAGGAGAAAGATAAACATTGATACGGTATGCCTAGCCCAGGGCTAATGGCAGCTGCAGCTTTCCAAACAAAATGTGACTTTTCTCCCCACCAATTCTCAATCTTGTTTTTGAGTTTTTAGGGCAGACAGTGGTTAGGTAATGTCATTTGACTTCCCTCTTCTTTTATATCTACTTTTATATGGGAAGAAAGGGAGACAAACACTGTTCCTAATCAGAAAGCTCAGGTCCGGATGTCACAATTGCTTTTCCAAAACAACTTTCATACTCCATAGCTCCTACTACCCAAATAGGTTTTTTTTTCTTACTAATTAATAACCCAGATGCACAGCAGCATCGGGAACAGGTTTAATTCACCATGGCTCTACTTGAATACTGTTCCTTTATCTCTGTATCAAAATTCTACTGCCTGAGGTGTTAAAGACTAGGGCAAAGGTGTTTCAGACTGGGGCAAAACAATCTACTTTGTGATATCATGGCTCCTAGTCCTTTGGAGAAGTGGAATGAATCAGAAAACACAGGTTGTGTTGTGGAATATTAGTTAAAGATTTGTTAACATAAGTTTATGCTGTGAATATTTGTTTAATGATGCAAAACTGTGTTATATTCATTTGGTTAACTGTGAAGCTGTGTTATTTTCCTGCCTAAAACACCTGATTGGTTTAATAAACAGCTGAATGGCAAGTAGCCAGGAAGGAAGGGGATAAGCAAGGCTGCCAGGCAGAGAGAATAAAGAGAAGAGAAATGAACAAGAAAAGGAGAAGCATAGGATGCCAGGGGCCAGCCATCCAGCCGCACAACCAGTCATGGAGTAAGAAGGAAGTAGAGAACGTTAACGTC
>PVIU01029087.1:0-18042 GCA_004026605.1 Ondatra zibethicus
GCCTGAATGGAGACGAGAGGGCCTTGGGCTTCCCACAGGGCAGGGTAACCTGCCCTCTCTTAGGACTGGAGGGGAAAAGGGGAGGGGGAGTGGGGAAGCGGGAGGGAAATGGGAGGAGCGGAGGAGGTGGAAATTTTGAATGGTACTATTTATAATGCAATAATAAAAAATTAAATGTGGAAAAAAAAAGAAAAAAAAAAGAACAGCTAGTGTTTGTAGCTGCTGAGCTTTCTCTTCAGCCCTGATTTATTACTACTATATAATTTTTACTTCCAAAAAGTCAAACTCTAACTTTTTAATGTCTTTTATGTGAAATAATTATGATTAATTTTTTTTTCTTTTTTCCAAGACAAGATTTCTCTGTAGCCCTGGCTGTCCTGGAACTCACTCATTCTGCGGACCAGGCTGTCTTTGAACTCAGAGATCCTCCTGCCTCTGCCCCCACCCCCAATGCTGATGATTAAATTCCAGAAGGTATACATGAGGTCAAAGGAGTAAAGTTATGCTTCATTTGTCTGTCTTTTTTTAAAAAAATGTGCTGAATGACGTACCTAAAACAAAGGAAATAAATATTGCCATGGTTATTATAAATTTGTTATTTTTTCACATTATTTCTTGATGCAAAATTTTAAATGATTAAAAACAGCACTTAGTAGACTGGAGAGATGGCTCAGCAGTTACGAACATTGACTGCTCTTCCAGAGTACCCAGGTACGATTCCTGGCACCTACATGCCAGCTCACAATTGTCTGTAACTCCAATTCCAGGAAATACAATACTTTCACATAGGCATGCATGCAGACAAAACACCAGTGCACATGAATTAAAAATAAATTAATTAATTTAAAAAAACAACACTTAGGCTATGTCACAAAAAAAAATAAATAAATAAACAAAGGCCTTCACTTCTAGCCAGGCTGTTGAAAGAGTCTAAGTTGCATGAATGAGAAGATTGACAGGTTATTTAATTCCATTAATTAATTGTCCAGTTCAGTCAGAGTCCTTGAAGTAAGTATATATTTTATTTGTTCTTAACGAATTATATTTTAATAGTTCTATTTAGATGTGATTTCCTATAAATAGGCCACCAATCTAAAATACACAGCTCAGTGGCTTTTAGCCCATTCACAACCATTACCAAAGAAGACTCCATGATCTAGCTGTTCTGCTTCCACCCAGAAGTGTGAAAGCACCAGAAATCCGATCTGAAGCAGGCTTGCACACTTCACTTGTAGTAACTAACATCACTCAGAACAGCCGTATGTATGTGGATGAATGGAGGGTTAACAGTATGTGCACACTTGTGGCAGAAGGGGTCTCAGAAAGGATTCCTGTCACATGTTGCAACGCTGTGCTAAGTGAAATAAAGCAGTCACCAAAGGCAAGTATTACAGTGCTGCATTTATTTATTACAGTGACATTTCTGATGGGAGCATCAGAAAGTCATCAGGTTTTCAGAAATAGTAAAGTACTACTTTCTGGAAGCTGGCGTTAAGAGGACGTGAGGCATTGTCATGTAATGGTACAGAGTTTTATTTTTACTGGATGAAAGTGTCCTAGAAGTCTGTTTCACAAAGTGTGAATATGCTTAATTGCTGAACTGTACACTTAAAATGTGTACAATGCTAAAGTTTAGTTTATGTGATTTTTTTAAATCTTTTTTAAACCATTTTATTTTTTAAATTTTAATTATTATTTATCAGGGGGTAAGTTCAAGGGTTATCAGATCATCTGGAACTGGAGTTGTGAGCTGTCTGATGTGGGTGCTGGGAATTGAACTCAGGTCCTTTGCAAGAACATTATGTGCTCTTAACGACTGAGTAATCTCCCCAGCCCCTAGTTGATGTGACTTTTTAATTTTTCTTTTGGTTTTTTGTTTGTTTGTTTTGCTTTTTTGGTTTTCTGAGATAGGGTTTCTCTCTGTAGCTTTGGAGCCTGTCCTGGAACTAGCTCTTATAGATCAGGCTGACCTCTAACTCACAGAGATCCACCTGCCTCTGCCTCCTAAGTGCTGGGATTAAAGGCATACCTCCCAGCAATATGACTTTTTAATATGTAATTTTTTGGCTTCAAAAACACTGCAGCATTATAAACATACAGAAATTGTGCTTAAGTACAGTGGGTTCTTGAACATGCATTGATTTGATGTTTCTTTGCTAACAATGAAGAATTCTGCAGTTTATCTAAAAACTAACATATATCTACTGTACAAAACTTACAAAACCAAATACTTCTCATGCTAGCTTCTCTTTTTCACAGCTAAAAAATGTCAGCAGAATGCTATGTCACATAGAAAGACAGCAAGACAACCTGAAGCTATTGGAAGCCATCCCTGTGTCGACAGATTTAGCCTCACAGTGCACACCTTGAACTACAGCCCTTCCAAAAGGAATCTTCCCCATGCTAAGCAAAGAGCATCAAGACCTTGGTTATTTTACTTTACCAATTACAGATATGTACAGTTTTCAACTCAGGGTTTTCACCGGTAACTATGCTAATATCACCTCACAAACTGAAAGCAAAATGCCAGGAACATCTTCAAAATGCCCTGTCATACCAAAAGCAAATTGCAGAGTAAGGAGAACACAGAGTACCTTTTCATTTTAAAATGTTTGGAAACATGTACAAATTTGATATAGTTTAAGGAGCACCAGACACGTGTCAACTTTAAGTAAACTGAAGGCTTTGAGAAGCTGGGGGCAGTGACTGACCAGATTCTAAATTAAACCCAATGAAGACAGTAAACATAACTCAAATAAGATGTTTGGATCATGGCTCTCCCCTCTATGGTATTTGCAAGAAGACAGATAAACATTTTTTAGCTGAGCATGGCAGTACATACCTATAATCCCAGTACTATGGAGAGGCTGATGCAGAGGGATCAGGAATTTGAGGCCAGCTGGTCTACATGAAACTGACTCAAAGAAATTAAGCCAAACAACATAGTTGTTTTCCCTCCTTCCTCCTGCTGCTGCTCCTCATCTTGTTCTTTCACCTTTTTGTGAACAAATTCAGTGAGACCCTTTTTATCCTGAGACTTTCTCTTTGACTTGTTCTTAGAATGTCCTTCTCATATGTCTCCCTCAGCCTCACAACCTTACTGATGCATGGCTGCTTTTCTCTGCTGCTTAAGCTGTTTGGCGTCTCACTCAACTGTTTTTGTTTTTCTTTTGTTTTAACCGCGTCTACATTAGAGATTCCAGGATTTGTGGCTTCGATCTTGGGTCTGAATTCTGAACAAAGGAAGAATTCAGGCAGTGATCTATGGGCAACAGTAGTGGCCTTTTCCTTCAGGCCTCCTGCAAACTGGCCCACAGTCCTTCATTTCCCAAATGTAGCATGTTTCGTCCAACTTTGCCATTTCATCAGTTTTAAATTTCCCTGCCCAGGCATTGTCTCCATTTCTCAGAGCACTTAGGAAATCCTGCAATATTGAGGACATCTAGCTTTTTATGTGATCTTCTCTGCCTGTCTATATAAAGAGGACATAAGCAGCCATACACCCTTTGGTCTCTTGGGTCACTTTTAGCCATCCTGATGTATTGCTGTCTAGGAAGCACAGGGCACAATGCAAGGCTTCCTGGCCTCACACTAGCTGTCTTTATGACAGCCAACTCTTACGCAATTGCTACTAATTAAAAACATTAACAATAAAACAGAAGGGATCCATAATGGCCGTCACTCTCAGGTCTTCCCACTCCAAGAATCCCTTTCTAATCGTAGATAACCATTAGCCTAATCTGTGTGTAAATAAGCCTATTCATCACTTCTCTTATAAATGGAATGTGCAGTATGACCTCTTCCGTGACTGAACTTTTTCAGCTAGCCTGATGGCAAGACTCATCTGTGTTGATAGATTCATTAATGCTTTATTACTTTTCATCATTGAATAGTATTAGTAGCAATAATAAAACCATATTTATTGATTCATCAACTGGAAGACATTTCGGTTTTTTCTGCTACAAACAATTGTTCTCAGGATTCTGTAGGTACATGTTTTCATTTCTTTCTTTTTTTGGTAATATTTATTGATTTATTAATGTACATTGGTGTTTTGCCTGTATACATCTGTGTGAGGGTGTCAGATCCCTAGAACTGGAGTTACAGACAGTTGTGAGCTGCCATGTGGGTGCTGGGAATTAAACCCGGGTCCTCAAGAAAAACAGCCAGTGCTCTTAATAGCCGGCTGAGCCATCTCTCCAGCCTCTATGTTTTCATTTCTTTTGGTGTGTATCTAGGTATAAAATTCCTGAATCACATGCTAGCTTTGTGCTTAGACTTTCGAGAAGCTACAGAGTGTTTTCCAAAGCAGCGGTACTATTTTTCATCCCCAAATGTGGAAGGGTCCAGTGTTCTTCACTAACTTAACTTGTCTCCTTCCCAGGCAGCTGTGATGTGGTTTTCGTTGTGTCTTGAATTCCTCAGAAGTTGATATTGATCTTTCTCTTCATGTGCCTGTTGGCCATTTGGGTCTGTCTTATGAAGATGTTTGTCAGATACTTTGCCAGTTTCATAGACAGGGTCTCACTGTAGCTCTGGCTCTGGAACTCACTCTGTACACCCGACTGGCCTTGAACTCGCAGAGATCTGCCTGCCTCTGCCTCCCGAATGCTGGGATTAAAGACGTGTGCCATCATGCCCTGCTTCTTTTCACTTTCTTAATGGTGTCTGAAGCTTGTAGCATAGACCTAAATTTGATGAAACCCACTATTTATATACTTTTGTGGTTTGTGCTTTGCTATAGTCTGAAAAGCCATTATCTAATCCAAGGCCACAAGTGTTTGTCTTATATGTTCTGAGTCTTAAAGGTGTCAATTTTATATTTAGAGTTACCATCCAGTTTGAGCTAATGTGTAAAACTTCATTTTTTTTTACATGTGAATAGTGGGAATACCATCCCGCTACCACTCACTAAACACTACCATTTGACACATAGAATTGACTAGAAATGTCAAAGTTCGCTTGTGAAGTCTCAGCTCTGTTCCATTCACCTGTGTGTCTCTCCTTACATACAATATTTCTGGATTACTGTGACTTTGTGATAAGTTTTGAAGTTGACAAGTGTGAGTCTTTTGTCTTTGATCTTTTTAAAGATAATTTACTCTTCTGAGTCCATGTATTTTCATATAGTTTTAAGGTCTCTTACCAAAAAACACAGTAGAGCAGCTGAATTCTTATAGGGAACACACTAAATTATTGATAAATTTGGAAACTATTGTCATCTAACCCATAAATATGGGATGAGATCTCATGTGTATGTCTTTAATTTTGCTGGACTGTACTATATTTACAGAGGACAGAAACTATATGTAGGTTAAATTTGTTGCTAAGTACTTATGATTTTTAAGTTCTTGTTATTGTAAATAAAATTGCCCTGTCTTTCTTTTCCCTGCTTTGAGATGAGGTTGTAGGTAACTGGGGCTGGCCTCAGGCCCTAGTATGTAATTAGGAATGACCTTATGCACATTCTACTGCTCCCAGGTTGTGAAGTGCTGGGGTGCTGAGCAAGCACTAGCAGCTGCACTACCTCCTCAGCCCAGAATTTTATCTTTTTATTTTTAATTATAGTTTGTGGTGTGTGTGTATGAGAGAGATACAGACAGACTGACAGACTGACTGTGGGTACTCCTGTGTGGAGGTGAGAGGACAACTTTAGAAGTTGGTTTTCTCCTTCCACTTTGGGATCAAGGTTATAACTCAGATTGTCAAGCTAATTCACCAAGCATTTTTATCCGCCAAGCCATCTCTCTAGTCCCAGCCCAGAATGTTTTATATATTGGATCTTGTCATCTTAAAATAGAATCTTACTTCTTTCCAATTCAGCCATTTGTTTCTTTTTCCTGTCTAAATAAAATGATTAGAACAACCTGCACAGCATTGTACAAAACTGGCAAAGTGGACGTCCTTGTCATGGTTCTTACTTTATGATTTATCAGGTTTGATGATGTTAGTTCCCTTTTATTACTAGCTTATTAAGCATTGTTATCCTGATATTGCTGGGTTTTCCCTGTTGCTTTTTCTGCATCTATGATTATTATGTATTCTTTGGGGTTTTTTTGTTTGTTTGTTTGTTTGTTTTTGTTTCTCTTCTCCTTTTTTGTGTTTTGGGCCAGAGCCTAGCCATGTATCCTACGTTGGCTTCAAACTTATGTTTTTGCCTTAAATTTTTTTTAAATTGGTTTTCTTATCATTAACACAAATTTGCTTTCCTAGGAGAGTTCTGTTTCTTTGATTCTCACACAAGTTTTTTGTTTAAGTTTGGTTTTCTGAAAACAGGTGAGTTGACTTGTCTAATTTCAAGTTAATAGAATGATAGTAAAGTTAGGCCTTTGAATGTCATTAGAAAACTTCAAGACTTTTAATTTCAGTCTATAAATAAATGTTTCAAGATTGATATCTTAGCCAGTGTTCTGTTGCTATGAAGAGACACCATGACCACAGCAACTCTTATAACAGAAAACATTTCATTGGGGCAGGCTTCCAGTTTCAGAGGTTTAATCCATTATTGTTTCGGCTGGGAACATGGTGGCACACAGGAAGACATGATGCTGGGGTGGTAGCTGAGAGTTCTATATCTAGATCCTCAGGCAGCAGGAAGAGAGAGCCACTGGGCTTGGATTTAGCATTTGAACCCCAAAGCCCAACCCCAGTGACACACTTGCTCCAGTAAGGTCACACTTACTTCAACAAAGCCACACCTACTAATAGTGCCTGCTCCCTGTGACCAAGCATTCAAATCTATGAGCCTATGGGGAACATTCTCATTCAAACTACCTCTTGCATTGCAATTTGGTCATATTTTTTTTATTTTTCCATTCAAAAATTTACACTTCCTCCCCTTCTCCCATTCCCCTCCCGCTCCCCCACTAACCCTCCTCCCTCCCCCTCCATCCTTAAGAGAGGGCAGGGTACCCTGCCCTGTGGGAAGTCCAAGGTCCTCCCTCCTCCATCCCGGCCTAGGAAGGTGTGCATTCAAGTAGACTAGGAATCCAAAAAGCCAATAGATGCAGAAGAGACAGGTCCCAGTGCCATTATCAATGACTTCTCAGTCCGCCCCCATTGGCAGCCACATTCAGAGAGTCCAGTTTGATCACTTGCTCGTCCAGTCCTGGTCCAGCTGGATTTGGTGAGCTCCCATTAGATCAGGCACACTGTCTCAGTGGGTGGACCAACCCCTCGTGGCCCTGACTTCCTTGCTCATCTTCTCCCACCTTCTGCTCTTCAACTGGACCTTGGGAGTTCAGTCCATTGCTCTGATGTAGATGTATGTCTCTGTCTCTATCTCCATCCATCGGACAAAATTTCTATGGTAATATTCAAGATATTCATCAATGTGACTATGGGACAAGGCCAGTTCAAGCACCCTCTCCTCTACTGCCTAAGGGCCTAGCTGGGGACATCCCCGTGGACATCTGGGAACGCCTCTAGAGCCAAGTCTCTTGCCCCATAAATGGCTCCCTTAATGTAGATATCTTCTTCCCTGCTCCTATATCCGCCCTACCTCCATCTCCAACCTCCCACTCCCCCAAGTTCTCCCCAGTCCTTCTCCTCTCCCTTCTCCTTCCCCCTCTCCCCTTCACCCAACCTCATCCCCACCCCTACCCCAACCCCCGTGCTCCCAACTTTTGCCCAGTGATCTTGTTTGTTTCCAGTTTCCAGGAGGATCTATGTATGTTTTTCTTTGGGTTCAGCTTGCTATTTGGCTTCTCCAGGCTTGTGAACTATAGGCTTAATGTCCTTTGTTTATGGCTAGAGTCCACTAATGAGTGACTACATACCATATTCATCTTTTTGGGTCTGGGTTATCTCACTAAGGACAGTGTTTTCTGTTTCCATCCATTTGTATGCAAAATTCAAGATGTCATTGTTTTTTACCGCTGAGTAGTACTCTAATGTTTATATATTCCACATTCTCTTTGTCCATTCTTCCATTGAGGGGCATCTAGGTTGTTTCCACGTTCTGGCTGTTACAAGTAATGCTGCTATGAACATAGTTGAACAAATGCTTTTGTAGTATGATTGTGCATCTCTTGGGTATATTCCCAAGAGTGGTATTGCTGGATCCTGAGGTAGGTTGATTCCCAATTTCCTAAGAAACCGCCACATTGATTTCCAAAGTGGTTGCACCAGTTTGCATTCCCACCAGCAATGGATGAGTGTTCCCCTTACTCCACATCCTCTCCAGCATAGGCTATCCTTGGTGTTTTTGATTTTAGCCATTCTGATGGGTGTAAGATGGTATCTCAAAGTTGTTTTGATTTGCATTTCCCTGATCGCTAAGGAAGTTGAACATGACCTTAAGTATCTTTTGGCCATTTGAACTTCTTCTGTTGAGAATTCTCTGTTCAGATCATTACCCCATTTTTTAATTGGGTTACTTAGAATTTTAATGTCTAGTTTCTTGAGTTCTTTATATATTTTGGAGATCAGACCCTTGTCTGATGTGGGATTGGTGAAGATCTTCTCCCGTTCAGTAGGATGCCTTTTTGTCTTAATGACTGTGTCCTTTGCTTTACAGAAGCTTCTTAGTTTCAGGAGGTCCCATTTATTCATTGTTGTTCTTATTGTCTGTGCCACTGGGATTATACATAGGAAGTGTTCTCCCGTGCCCAGGTATTGCAGGCTACTTCCCACTTTCTCATCTATCAGGTTCATTGTGGTTGGATTTATATTGAGGTCTTTAATCCATTTGGACTTGATTTTTGTGCATGGTGATAGATAAGGATCTATTTTCATTCTCCTACAGGTTGACATCCAGTTATGCCAGCACCATTTGTTAAAAATTTGGTCATATGTTAACGGTGGCCAATGGCTGTATCTTTGTAGAGCTGTTGTATCAAAGGAGAAGCCTAAGTCTCTAACCTCTCACACTGGGCAGTTTGGTGAATTCTGTTTGAAGGAATAAATTTGTTTTGGAGGGAAATCTGAAATCTAAGGTTCTTTTGTTTGTTCCAAATTTTGCAAGACTGTTGTCCTGGCTAGTTTTGTATCAGCTTGACACAAGCTGGAGCCACCAGAGAGAAGGGACCCTTAGTTGAGAAAATGTCTCCATAAAATCTGAGTGTAGACAAGTCTATGGGGCATTTCCTTAACTGGTGGTTGATGAGAAAGGGCCCAGCCCATTGTGGATGGGGCCACCCTGGGCTGGTCGTCCTGCCTTTTACTAGAAAGCAGACTGAGCAAGCCATGAGGAGCAATCCAGTAATTAGTACCCATTCATGGTCTCTGTATTAGCTCCTGTCTCCAGATTCCTGCCCTGCTTGAGTTCCTGTCCTGACTTCCTTTGATGATGAACTGTGATATGGAAGCATTAACTTCCATATAAATAAATAAACCCTTTCCTTCTGTACTTGCTTTTGGTCATAGTGTTTAATCACAACAATAGAAACCCTAACTAAGACAAGTTTTTTAAGTTAACAGGGTAAATTTTCATCACATTTCTAGATAAACAGAGACCTTTAAGAAAGAAGAGGCTGAGATTACAAACAGATCATAAAGAGATAGATTTTGGTTTGTGGGGCAGGAATAGGGTTTTGGGGTGAGGAAAATGAGTAAATTTGGGCCCAGAATTTAAAGTAGGCTATGGTTGGGAGTTTGATAATAGTACAGTGTTTGAGTCAGTGTTTGCTTAGCATATTTAAGGCTGGGAGTTTGATAATAGTACAAAATGAGTGAGTGAATAAGTAAATGGATATATAGGTAGGGTAAATGGCAGGCATTTAAATTGGAAAAAAAAAATAAGTGAACACGGGACTGAAGAGATGGCTCAGTGATTAAGAACACTGACTGCTTTTCCAGCAGAGCTGGGTGAAATTCCCAGCACCCACATGGCAGCTCACAATCATCTGTGTGTCCAGGACTAGTGATCTGACGCCCTCCTCAGGCCCAGGTACTGCATGCACATGGTACACAGACATACATGAAGATGAAATACCCACATACATAAAAATAATTTTTTAAATAAGAGAATGAATACTGCTTGAATAATCCTCTTCATATTTCTGTATTTTCTCATCACTATTATTTGATAAGGCTTTCTGTTTGCCTGAAAAAATAGAGCAAAGGTAACTTCACAAGTTTGTACCCACATGACTGTATCTGTGTAGTCCTGCTGCTGTGATGGAGCTGTCTGTTTTCCCATCTTTTCCCATCCTATGGCTAAAGTGAGCTTCCTCCTGTCGCCCTAAAGACATTGCCTCAGTACTTCTCTTTAGGTGACTCCCACCATTAATCCCAGTACTCAGGAGGCAAAGGCAGGTGGATCTCAAGAGTGTGAGGCCAACCTGGCCTACAGAATGAGTTCTAGGACATCCAGGACTACACAGAGAAACCCTGTCTTAAAAAACAAAACAAAATTTTCTAACAATTAAAATATTGCTATAGGTACACAAACCTGCTATAATTTGTTCCATATTGAAAACCAACCAACTTGCTGGATGGTGGTGGCACACACCTTTAAGAGACAGGTGGATCTCTATGAGTTCAAGGCCAGCCTGGTCTACAGAGCTAGTTCCAAGATAGCCAGGACTAAACAAATTAACCCTGTCTCGAAAAACAAAGAACCAGCCAACTAAAAACCACCTCGACTTACCTGACGTGCTCTCTCAGTTGCTACTAAACTTATTTGCTTCCATTTAAAGCAAAATACTGAGTTCCCTGAGCTTACTCCTGCTTCTCATGCTGTCTTGCTTACACGTTAGCAGTTTGCCTTTACCACTTTAGTGAAAATGTTCTTCAAATTGGGTGTGGTGATGCATGCTTGTTATCCAAACATTAGGGAGGCTGAGACAGGTGGACCATATGTTCCAGGCCAGCCTGGGCTACCTACAAAGGCTGTCTCTGAAAAGAAATTCTTTCAAAGTCACCAGTGGGTTCCAATTTGCAAAATTCATGGTCATTTTCAAACTTCGTCCTAATTATCAACACAATTTAATATAAGTGATCCATCATTTTTTAAAGTGCCTTTTCAACTTCTTAGTGTCTTTCATTTTTATCTCCATCTCCTCCCATGTTTACATTGGGGCATCCCAGGATCAGTCCTTGCCTTCTTTTCCATCTTTCCTCTTCCTTGCTCCTTTGAGCGTTCTTCTAATCCTGTGACTTTAAATGTCCTCTATCTATGGACAATTTTGAAATTTATTTCTCTGGCTCCTGATCTCATCTCTAAACTTCAGATTCCTAAACTTGGCTGCATCAGTGACATTTCTATATGCTTGGTTTCCGACAGATTCACTCTTTTTATACTGTCCCCGCTATCAGTTAATGACAGTTCTGCCCCCATACCTTGTAGAAATCGTTGACTCTTCTCTATTTCTCTCATCCTTTATCACTCCACTAGCAATGATGCCATGTGTATACCTTCAGAGTTTGTCGTTCTCCTTATTTCCACTGCTTGATGTGTTCCAAACTATCTTTCTTGTGGAGTAGTGGTTTCCCAGTTTTATTTTGTTTTGTTGGAGATGAGTATTCTGTAATCCATGCCAGCCTTAAACTCTAGCCAAGAATGACCTTGAATTTCTGATCCTCCTCCCTCTACCTCTCGAGTACTAGGTTTACAGTGTACGCTACTATACTTAGCATTAAAGGTAGCACACCTAAAGCCAGTATTCCCTCCACCTCCTAAAAGGCACACACACACACACACACACACACGCCAATCCATTGTAAACAAATTAACAAATGTTTCTTACTGTACGCTTATTCATCTCAGTAAATGCCATCTCTGTCTAACTTATTTTCACCAAACATTGTGTAGTCACTCTCCAGTCTTTCTTATGCAAGCTGTGTGTGGTCTTCATTGGTTTTCCCTTACAATATACTCAGAATACAACTGTTTTACAGTACTTGCCCCATTACAGTAACACTGGTCCAAGTCATTGTGTTTCACCACAGTTACTACAGTAACTCTGAAAACCTCCTTGGTTTTCTTGCTTCTGTACGTGTGCAACTCATACATTGTTCTTAACACAGCAGACAGAGCAGGCCATTCAGTATTAAAAAGGTCACTCATGCCACTCCTTTGTCGACTGATTTTACACAGAAAAGACTTGGAGTCCTTCGAGTGCCATGTAAGGCCCTAAAGAATGTGATCCCAGTTATATGTGAGCTTCTGACTCTTTCCTCCGTGTTTACTCTGCTCAGCCGCACCGACCTTGTGCTTCCTTCGGCGGTCCAAGAATACTTTGGTGTCAAGGCCTTTTTGTCTGCTGTCCTATGCCTTCTTCCTTTGATAATATTTGGCTTTCCACCTTCACCTTTGTTCAAATGCTGTTTATCATGAGGCCTCCCTGATGAACTGTTTAAACTACCCTTCCACTCACATCTTACACCAATGCTCCATATTCCCTTTTTAAATGTTTCTTTCATGGGACTTAAAGCTGTATCACACACTGTTCATTTTTTTTCCACTGGATTATATGCTTCTTAAAGGAACTTTGTTTTTTGTTTTATTGGTTTTGGTTTGTTTTTCTTTTTGTTTTTGGTTTGTTTTGTTGTTTTGAGACAGGGTTTCTCTGTGTAACAGTCCTAGCTGTCCTGGAACTTGGTAGACCAGACTGGCATCAAACTCACAAAGATCCGCCTGCCTCTGCCTCTTGAGTGCTGGGATTAAAGGTGTGGGCTACCACTGCCCAGCTGTTTGTATTTGTTAAACTCTGTTATATATCTCCAATGTTATAGCTGTGCCTGATACTTAATGGGCTTTCTGTCAATATTTATTAAGTAACTGAACGACTTGTCCCTTTTGTTCCTGTGTTCTATTTCATTGTTTTCAGGAGAATGCTCAACACAGGATAATTACATTCAGATGTGCATAAATGGAGCTAGTACTGAAGTATAAATGTTTTAAGTAAACATTTAAACACAGCTCAGGCCCTACAAGCATCTGGGCTTGGTCTGCATAGCAGAACTGCCTCCCCTCTGGACCCTTAAGGATGACATGATGCCCTCAGCCAGTAGTCAGTGCGTTGGGCTCCCATAGTTGAATGTGGTCATAGTGGCTTTCGTCCTTTCTCTGCAGACAGTCTGGCTAGAACAGAGGCAGCTGGAATTTATTAATGGTAATTCTTCATGATTAATAGTTTTACCTAAT
Source organism: Ondatra zibethicus (assembly GCA_004026605.1). Lineage (NCBI taxonomy): Eukaryota > Metazoa > Chordata > Mammalia > Rodentia > Cricetidae > Ondatra > Ondatra zibethicus. The sequence continues at coordinate 13,091 of PVIU01029087.1, forward strand.
GTACTGTTTCCTCAGAAAAGACACTAGGGCTCACATTTTGCCTTGTTTCACATTCCCTTGTTGCTGCTGTAATTTAGGGCAAATAATCTCTCTGAATTATAAATAAAAGGAGTATACAACATGATTTCCACCATAACTCTAATACAGTATGCATGTGTTATTTTTTTCCTTTTGGCCTAACTCAAACTTTGTAGTTCATTTGCTCTTCTTGCTGAGTATAGACTACTGGTAGATTTGACTTGTCAGAGATAAGGGTGCCTACTGATCATGTCGGAGTGGACCAGGAAGGCATAACAGAGGCTCTTAGAGTAAAGGCATGGATTCAGCCAGAGGAGCACAAGTCATGAAATTCAGCTTCAGCTCTTACCAAGAGACAGTCTTCATTATCTGCCGACAACCATGCCAAGAGCTGTGGCAGAGGCAAGTTTGGGATTATGTGCCAACAGGGGATGTCTGTACCTGTCTACTTGTGATAACAACCATCAGAAATATGTGTGACACATTTTCCTAGCCAGTCCAACCTGAGTAAGCCTGTTCCAAATTCTTAAGTTTAGGAAATGTCTATGTTCTTCCCCTTGTGTTGTTGCAGTTATTACTTAATTATCCAGGCCTCACCCTTACCTTTTTAGACCTTTTATGGTGGGCAGGAATAGGATAGTCAGCAGCTTTATTGACCACCCACTGTAAGCACAGACTAGAAACTGCTTCTGGTTTTAACCACTTAAGTTAGTAAAAAGAAGAGAGCAGGTGTTACTCTTCTGTATTTACTTATTTACATTCCATTTTTAGAAGCAAACTGTTTCTTCTAGTTTATCTTCTACATGTCATGATCACTTTGTGCCTCATTTTAGGTATTTTCTGGTTTCTCAGACAAAAAAACATTTGTGAGATAATGGTCACTTGTCATTTTCTGATCTGGATGCTGATACTGTGTAGAAAAGCTTTGAGTACTTCACACCCATCTAAGGAGGTGTGAAGGAGAAAGTGCTGTCCCACAGTTTTGGAACTTCTGACACAGGCATTTACAGATGGTGACCAAAACCCAGAGGTTACAGACTAAATAGAAATTGAGTTCATGCTGGTGACTGGGTCAATATGGATGTTCCCTAAAATAGCTCACACAATGAATAATCAAGAGAGACAGCTCATCACCTAGTTTTACAGACTGTATCTGTGAATTCCCAGCCCAATAAAAGTTGAGAAATCAAGGATGAAAAGCCGTAGAGAATGTTCGGGTAAAATGATATGGACAGAATGGTAGTTAAGGGAAAGCAACTTTGAAATCTTGGGTGAGGTGTGGATACGAATATTCTTGCTATTCAATTCAAAAATTATTTACTATCTTCGCTCAGAATAAAATCTCTAGACAATGAGAATTTGTCCTTTGGTGTCAAAAGGACATGTAAATCTCTAAATGATTTTAGTCTAGAAACACCTCCCTGTTTTTAAAATGTAAGCCATTAGCTTGCTTTAGAAATAGAATCAGTTTTCCTGTAAAATGACTCAGGTTTGAGATTTCAGCTTCCTTATAATATAACATGTTTCAATTTTCTGTAAATTGATACTCAGGGCTTTTCTCCTTCCATGTCAGAATTGTCCTTTGATATTTTTAAGCTCTTTCTTGCTTTGTCTTCAGAGTTTCTACTCCTGTGAGATAATTGTTAAGTTTGTAATCATGTTTCAAATCTTGGTCCTACCATATGTCCACTGAGTGACCTTGAGTCAGTTACTGAAGCTATCTTGAGCTTTAGATGGGAAAAACAGAACTTCATAGAATTCTGAGAATTCAACGAGAGCATATATCCAGTGCCTAGCATGGAGCCTAGCACACAGTAAGTACATGAATATTTTATGCTAACAGCAGAATTACTATCCCCAGTATACCATCGTATACATATGTGAATATCCGTACACAATCATTTTAGGTGTTGTTCCATAACAGTTCAAGAGGCATGGCCTTCTTCCCTACATCGCAAGCATGTTGGTCCCTTGCTGCTTCCGAATAGTTTAACTGGAACTGAGCTGAAGGAGCACAGGAACACAAGTACATCACGTATGGCCTTTATGTTACTGCCTAAGTGAAGATGTTTTCTATATCCCCAGGTTATGATGATACAGTATTTGATAATTTTATTCATTGCTCCATCCTATACTGAACCTACTTAGCACAAAAAAACAAGTTTTTTGAAGGTGGAAGATCAAGGGAAGAGAGTTTGCCAAATTAGTGGGTGTGCCAATTAAATTGCAAATCAACCTGCTCTTTCTTGCTCAATCTGAGGGTGAGTTGACGCCTGTTTGTAAATCCTTCCTGGTTCAGTGATGTAGGTACCCACATCTACTGAGACCCACCCTCCTTATTGAATTGCTAAGATTGAATTATGGTTTAGCCAAAGGAGGCCAAGCCTACCCTGTGTTCCCAGGTGGGCACAGTATTTTATCTAAGGAATTAAAAACATTTTGCCATAAAGGTACAAGAGTATCTTTTTCTGTCATACATTAGAACCTTGTGTGTGTGTGTGTGTGTGTGTGTGTACATATATATATATATATTTTTTTAAATATCTTTTGCTGGAAGAAAAGGCAGCTTCTAAAACTGGTGAGGGGGGCGGGAGAGATGGCTCAGTGGTTTAGAGCTCTGGCTGCACATGGTGGCTCAACCTTCTGTAACTCCAGCTCCAGGCTCCAATGTCCTCTTTCTACTTTTACAGGCACCAAGAACACACATGGTGCACATGCATATATGCCAGCAAATCATTTATTCACATAAACCTAAAAGGTTTTAAGGTGAAAGAAAAAAGAAAATGATACAACTCTGACTTTTAGGGACTGGGGTCAGGTAGTCTTTCCATACAGCTATAGTTTGTTATCCTCATCCTATAAATAACTTTAGTTATGAACAGTAGATACAGTGGGACCAGACAGTGGAGACAAGGAGAGGATTACAGAGACATCAAGGAGCAGAACTGAGAGGGACTAACAGTGAGAACAAGAGCAGAAAGAGTCAGGAGGAGAGTGGGATGGAGCTTAACTAACACAACAGGAATGAGCAGTTTAGCTAGTTAGGAGTTCCTGACAACAGTTGGTGTTTATTATTGCCTTTGTAGATTTACATAATGGCTCAACCTGGAAAAGCCATTGATTAAGGACTGCTGATGCTCCGTAAATATGTATCTTCTGTTTCCCTTTTTCTAAACCCTTATCTACTACCTCTTCCTCTTGACTATTGGCAAAATGGAAAGATGAATAGCTCATCAATATGTAGTTCATGAATTAGTTTGGCTCCAGAAGCACAATACAATTGGACTTGCATTTCTGTATACTGACCCACTGAGGCAACAAGGGTAGGAAATTTGTTCAGGCTCTTGCATAGTAAGTGGTATAGTTCTGTATATTTGATTTGCAGGAAATAGACTGTGAGACTCTTTTATGTGTCTGTGTTTGCCAGGAGCCCTTATCTCTGTAGATGGGACTAGAAATCTTGCTAACGAGTTTAAGGTGGGTATTGCCCCTTTGTAAACCTCATGGGGTTGATAGCCTCTCCTTGGAACTCTAGGGAGTGCTCTAATCGCATTTGCCAGTTGGCAGGAGTGTCCCTTAGGATTAACTGGTCTTTGTTTGAGTGAAATGCCCTTTGAATTTTTCAGCCTTAAACACTTCCTTTGAGGCAAAGTGCTCTGTGAAAACTTGCGTGATCTCCTGTAGTTAGAAACTTCCCAACATAGTGTAGCTACTTGTAACTACTTAGCACATAGCCATTCTACCCTCCTTGATAATTGTTTGTAAATGTTTTTTAAGATTTATTTATGTTGGGGGTAGATGGGAGGAAAGAGGGAGAATGGGAGGAGAGGAGGGATGGAAAACTGATATGTAAAATAAATTAAAAGTTTAATAAAAAATAAAATAAAATGTATCAATGCAAAAAGCTTTATTTTTATTTTATGTGTATGTTTTGCCTTTATGTATATCTGTACCACTTTCATGCATAGTACTCCCAGAATCTAGACAAGAGCATTAGATCCCCTGGAACTGGAGGTACAGATGGTTGTGAACCCATTTGGGTGCTAGGAATCAAATCTTGGCTCTCTGAAAAAGCAGTATACTCTTAACCAACATAGTACACCCTGATCACATTTATGTCCCCATCTTCCCAGGTCCACTTCCCTGTCCCTGTGACCTCCCTCAAAGAAAAGAAAGAAAGAGAGAAAAATGGGGAAAGAAAAAAAAAGTTCAATTTGTGTTGCCCATATACTCTCTGGAGCATGATCAGACATCCAGTGTCCAGCCCCTTAAAGAAAACCGAGTCCTTCCCCACCCCATCCCTGCAGAACCCATCAACTGTGAAGAGCTACACTTCAGCATCCCTATCACAATTTTTTTTTTTTTTTTTTTGGTTTTTCGAGACGGGTTTCTCTGTAGCTTTGGAGCCTGTCCTGGAATTAGCTCTTGTAGATCAGACTGGCCTCAAACTCACAGAGATCCGCCTGCCTCTGCCACTGCCCAACCGAGTGCTGGGATTAAAGGCTACCACCGCCCTGGCCATATCACAATTTTTAAGAGTTCTCTTCAATGATTTTCTGTCTAGACTGTTTCTTGGGCTGAGGGTGAAGGAGATGTGGTAGGAGGAGGTTGTCACAGAAGCCTTCTATGTCTCTCATTCTCAGCTGTGAGTCTGCAGTTGTCGGTAACCACTGCAAAAGAAGCTTCCTTGCCTTTTTACAGTCAGTGGCAGAGGACCTTGCTACAAACCCCTCATTGTAGTGTCTGGCCTCTTATTGGCCACGCCCACTCCCAGCTTCCAGCCTCTGACCCTAACTCTCTGTCTCTCTTCCTCTTCTGCTCTCACGGGAGCAGCAGCTGCTTCTCTCCCCTCTCCCCCCTTCCCTCTATCTCCCTGTCTCTCTCTGTCTCTCTTTCCATCACCCATCTAATAAATGTTTAACTCTGCATAGTGC
>PVIU01029088.1:0-18041 GCA_004026605.1 Ondatra zibethicus
GCATTGGCACCGAATTTGGATTTATTCTCAGTGCCGTCCATCTCAATCATCAGCTTGTCGATCTTCTCCTGCTCCACCACATTCAGTTTCTTGCTAACCAGAGCAGGTGCGATAGTTTTATTGATGTGCTCAACAGCCTTTGAGACACCCTTCCCCATGTAGCGGGTCTTATCATTGTCTCGGAGTTCCAGGGCCTCATCGATGCCAGTGGAGGCACCGCTGGGCAAGGTATTGTGTTTGTCCAGCTCATTTTATAATGTAATTTATAATTAAGAAATATAGGTTAATAGTCATCTATAGTAGTCAAACTTGTAGTCATGTTTGTAAGTTTTTATAGATAAATAGAAACATATTTTAATTAGAGTGATAATCTTCAAACCATTCAAAGACCTTCAGAATATGGCATTTAAAATATTTTAATAACTTAGGAATTTTATGACAATGAGACATATCTGTTCCTGGAAACACCAATTACTTCAAGAGGAAGATGGGCATTAAAGAGGCTCCTTATGGAGTTGGCTAGTCATTTGAGCAAGAAACTGCTCTTGCCTGGACTGCTTAATGAACTGGAAATGCACAACCCACAGAGAAATGACTGCTGAACTTGGCTAAAGTTGAGACAGTCCTTAGGGGTCCCTCCTTCATGAAAGAATAAAGAGTCTGCAAGACATTATGCAGGACACAGAAGAAAGTGACTGATAAACTGCCAATATAGGCAGAACTGTCTTTGAAATTTTCTGCTTCGTGAATATTATGGGCCAGTAGACTAAAGACTGATACTTTAATGATAAAGAAGAACTTTGGGTGACTGTCCAGGCAGCGAGAAGTCTCTGTCAATTCTAGAATTTTGGAATTAGCTTACAATATACTTCCTGCTTTCTTATGTAATATTATATCCTTCTGGAGTATTTGATGGAGTTGAAGAATAGTTATAGTTATAGTTTTCCTTAGTTATGATAAAAGATGAAGTAGATATAAATATTGTAACTGCAAATCTTGCTTGATAGCTGTTTCGTTATATGTAATCTTACTATGTTAAAGCCTTCCTTTTTGTTTAAACAGAAGAGGGGGATTGGTGTGGGATTCCCTCTCTTTATGCTGTGAATACCATTGGTTAATAAAGACACTGTCTTGGGCCTGTGCAGGGAGTAGAAGCAACCATGGAAGGCAAGGCTGAATGCTGAGAGAAAGAGGGCACAGTCACAAAAATGCTATATTGCCCCTCCAGAGATAGATGCTGGAACATTTCCCAATAAGTCACAGCCTTGTGGTGATACACAGATTAATAGAAATGGGATAAATTAAGATATAAGAGTTAGCCAATAAGAAGCTAGAGCTGATGGGGCAAGCAGTGATTTAAATAATATAGTTTCTGTGTGATCTTTCGGGGGCTGAGCATCCAGGAACCAACAATTGATCCTTATTACAACACACAAAGAAGACACATGGGAACTCAATACATACATGCATTCATACATATATGAATGGACAACTACCCTCCTAGAAAATGTCGATCATTAAGTTAAAACTCCAGTATCAAGAAGAAGATATCTCCTTATGAGTTATTGGTGAGGATTCCTCGAGTCGCCCAAAACATGACAGACTTTAATGTTCTTGACTGCTCACCAACTGGATGGTAAAAACTTACAGATGAAGAAATAAATTGCTTCAGATTCAGGATATGTAAAAATCAACAATGCCTGACCCAATAACTACCTATTGACTAGCTTACATGGTCCAGAAGTGCTATGTAGGTTCCTTTGTGAAGAAAGGCATTAATAATTTGTCAAAATTGCATGTCTATAAATTCTTTAAAAAATGGTTCTCAAGATGTGTCAACCATACAAATTCAGGAAAATTAAAATTTTCTTTATGTTTGAATACTATTAGTAGAAGTTACAGATATTTAATCTGCTAGAAATGTTTTTACAAAAGCTAATTTGACTACCCCCTTTTTCTTTTTTAACTTTTATTAGTTTTTTGAAAGTTTCATACATTTTGATTATATTTACTACACCTCCTCGAACTTTTGCTAGATTTAGTTTCTCTTCCATATCTATCCAACTTTTGTCCTTTATGCCCCTTCTCTAAACAATTCATGACCAATTTGTGCTCCACTTGCAGCACACAACACCTGTCTGTGCTCTGTGCAATACCATACAGTTCGAGAGCTTCAGGCAAGGGGCTGGAGGTTGAAACACACAAAGACACACAAAGACAGCACAGACAGAGAGACAGAGACACGGACCTCTAGTCACTGGTAAGCAGCCCTTTATTCAATAGCACCATGGAGGCTTATATACCCAATAGTCAGGTGGACCAACAGGTGAAAACCTTATCCTCTGATCCTCAAGGCAAGGCAACACATGCTCATGAAGCACAGCTTTCAGTAACTCAAATCAGAAGATCTCTAGCAGGGAAAAGCAGCTGGAGGCCAGGGCTCCAAATGATCCCAACAGACTCTAATTATTAAATTTTTACACAATCTTTAACCTATGATTACAACATACTCATGTTTTTATAAAATATATCATAGATTATCTTTCTATATAATATTTCTGGTATTCAAAAACCACAAGTCATGAATTAAATTAAAGGAGAACAGTTAAAACAATCTCTTCATAAAATTAAAGAACATATTTTTACATGTGTCATTTATAGAAATCATCATGAAAAATTGTCTTACCATTTAAATGCTAACACATCTTTATAATTCTGCTACTTCAGAAAATGAGGCTAACCTCAGCTATATTGCAAGAAGAGACTAGGAGAAGACAAAATGATTGAGAGTGCTTACTTCCAAAGGACATGAGTTTAATTCCTTCCTCACATCGTAGGAGTTTCATGGACCTATAATTCCAGCTCTAGGTGATCTGATACCTTCTTCCAACTTTGGCAGGCAATTGAATTCTCATCATAGACACACACATTTTCACACACATGGGCACACACAGACAAATGACAATGATAAAATATAAAATGTTAAAAAAGAATCCCAGCAGTAGGTTTTTTCAAAGTTGGTTATAGAAATATTTTTAAATATCTGGTTAATTTGCAATTTTTATTTTTTTCAGGGATTCCTATGCTATGAATATTTTTTATTATCATTGGTTATTAAAGACATTGTTTCATCAAATGGCTTAGCAAAGTCAAGAGGGAAATATGAACAGAGATATAGAGAGAAAGTGCATGGAGTCAGAGAGATGCCATGTAGCCGCCAAAGGAGAAAAACACCCACCATACCCTTACCAGTAATCCACAGCTTTGTTGTAATGAGGGGAGGGCTGCATTCCCAGCGCCTGGATTGCTTATATCCGAAATAATTACACAGAAACTGTATTAATTAAATGACTGCCTGGCCCATTAGCTCTAGCCTCTTCTTGGCTAACTCTCACATCTTAAACTAACCCATATCTAGTAATCTGTGTATCACCACGGGGTCATGGCTTACCAGGAAGATTCTAACCTACGTCCATCTCAGGCTGGAGAAACATGGCATCTGCCACCCTTCCCTTCTCTTCAGAATTCTGTTCTGTGTACTCTGCCCATACCAATACACAGATTAATGGAAGTGGGTTAATTTAAGATATGTTATTTATAATTCACTCCCTACCCTTTCTGGTATTCAATCTGTTTCCTCACTAAAAGCTTTAACTCCCATATAAAGCACAAATCCCCCTTCTCTTTTCATATTACCAATATATGATACCTGCTCCACAGGAAATACTTATGCCTCATACCATGAAACTGAAAAACAAACAAACAAACCAAAAATTAAAAAAATAACTGTGGGGAATATTAGTCATAGAAGGGAATCTATCAATGTTGTTTCCTAAATTGTGATGGTCTTAAATCACATCCTAAGTAATTATATTTATACCCATATATTTATCCTGCTCTCAACTTTGGTCAGAGAAAGCCTAGCAGTGGTGGTTCATGTCTTTAGTTCCAGGATTTGGGAGGCAGAGACACGACAGTTTCTGTGAGATTGAGGCCAGCCTGGTCTAAAGAGTTAGTTTCAGGACTTCCAGGGTTATGCAAAGAAACCCTGTCTTGTAAAGAAGAAAGAAGGAAAGAAGGAGAGATGGAGAAAGGGAGGGAGGAAGGGACAACTTTGGAGATTCTCTATTCAGTAGGCAGTGGTTATTGCGGTGTTTGACAGCTGATCAAAGTTCCAAATATAATACATTGATCCTCTGTATCAACTTTTCATCATTCAAAGCTCAGGGACTTAGAGGAAAGGGGGACAGAAAGAATACAAGAAGGTTGAGGACAGGAGAGCTGTGAAATGATCACCTCTGGACATTTAGTTTTTTGATATAGTAATGACAATTTGCATAAAGGGAACAGTCACTCTTTGGATATGACAAATCACAAAATAGGTTTTCCTTGATGAATGACCATTGGTAATGTTATAGAAAATTAAAATCTATGAAAAATAACAATATTAATTTTTGTCAATTAGAACCATAACTGGCTTATTTCAAAATACGTTAGCAATTTATACGTATCATTTAAAATGTGTTTGTGCACTAATTAAGAATATTTGAGTCTTACTAACTTATGCCACTATGTATGACCTGTGTGGGTAACGTGAATGGGCTCTTATTCACATATCTTGCTAAGTACAATTTATTAGTGATGGTTATCTGTATATGCTTAGGGATGTCTGCATAGAGTTGACTAACCCAAGGAACACATCCCTACAGAGGATGCATTCTCCTTCTCTTAGTAGATATTAATTGCCAGTAGTTTTCATCTTGGAGCAGGACCATGTGTGGTTTCCCTCATTTTTGCTGGACTGTGAACGTGTGTTATCACTATGTAGATCCTGGTAGGGTTATTTTTGAATGGTCAAAAGGCAATCTTCTTGCCCCTCTTCCATTGTATTCCCTGAGCCTTAGATGGAGAAGAAGTTGTATTGTAGATCTCAAAGTTAAGTCTGGGAATTTCACTGATAGTTATTTTCTGTATTTTGTCAGGTTTGAAATTCAGTGATGATCTCTGCCTGATGCAGAGAAGCTTCTTTGATGTTGCATTAAAGTCATGGCTATCTATCTATACAAGGGTGAGTCATGAGACTGCAGCTAGGAATTACACTGGTTTGGAAAGGGTTACTAGGAGGCTTTCTTCTAGAGTCTATAACCTTACCAGTCACAGGTAGTTGTTGGCTAGATTTGCAGTACCAGACATGAATTCCTTCCTATTGAAGAAGTCATGAGTTTAAATAGACGGCTGTTGATTACCTTAAAAATATAATGTTACTATCACATTGGAACTATTTTATCATTGTTTTGGCTTGTAACTTTACAGCTGAGCAGGACTATTGCTTCATTTTCTCCACTGTTTGATTGCATAGCACCATTGGATATGAGAGCTCTACCTCAGGGTAGAGGCTTCCAAGTCAGTTCCAGAATGAGTCCTTCAAGTCCTTGTCCATACAATGTGCAGTCTTCAGCAATAAAATGTTTAATCAAGATCTTGGCAACAAAAGGGTACAACAGTAATAACTTATGTGGCTTGGCTAGTCTCTTGCACCCTCCGGAACAACATAGGAAAGGAAAATTTCTATACTTGGTACTGAAATTTTGTTAGATAATCTATGACTCTTGAAAGAAGCATTATCATTAAAAGAAGTATTACTTCCTTTAAAAGAAAAGAAAGAAAAATAACCAGGAAGAAAGAAAGAAAGAAGGGAAGAAAGGAAGGAAGGAGGGAAGAAGGAAAGGAAAAACATTTTTAAGCAAACATAAATTGTTTACCCTGTGACTTTTTCCAACATCTTTATTGTTATTAATCGCGGCACCTCCCTCTTCATTGCTCCTTCTACCTTCTCAGTTAAAGCCCTGCTCCAATTTTTTCCTATTTGAGAATGGCAGATAGTAGAATGCAGGTGCTATGACATGTTTAATGGAAGAGACTCTTAAAACCTCAGCAAAACTATTTCTACTTTCCATTAAGTAGATTTTCTTTTGAGAAACTGACAAATAATATTGACATCACATTTTCTTTCTATTTCTTCTATCAGTTTAACAAATAACTTAAAATCCAGTGTGCAGAGAAAAGGATAGTCACTAAAAATTTATCATAAATCTTAATTAAAAATTGAATGGAGACATTCATGCTGAAGAATTTCATGCTGATAGATGGCTTGCTCTTTCCTTGACATGGAAGCTCCCAGGTATTTCATGAGGTCAGAATTTCTGGACAAGTCTTAGAGGAACATAGAGAAGTATAATAAGGAAAGGTATTTTAAAGCAAGTGTGCATAACGAAGAGACACAGAGTCTTATAAAGTTAAGACATTGCAATAAATCCAGTAGTATCACACAAGGGCTATGTGGTGGCAGGAGGTGATGCTCATTGTTAAACAACAGGTATGTGAAGCAAAATATTAAAAACAAAGCCACAGAACATATGATTTATCCACATGTTAAGGACACATTTTAAAGATTTAGAAGATGTGTGTTGTCCTCTTTTAGAATGAAAAAAAAAGAAATTGAAAAGCAAGCTTCATAAAATAGGGAAGTTGGCAAACCTGGCAAACTATACAGTAATGTAAATGAGATTTGTGAAGGACATAGAGCTAAATTGAAGGAAAGTGAGTAGATATGGACTTGATATGTTTTTAAGGCAAGAATTTACAAGCATTTGTTTTTGAGTATCTATGTCTTACAAACACAAATAATGAAGTGAAATGCAAACAGAAGGATTAAACATAAATAAAGGTAATCTAATTATAAAATTTGAAGTGTTCCTTCAAAGTGGGTCAAAAACCTGGGTTCATAAAGAGAATTATCTAGGGAGAATAAAAATTGAGCTGTCTTTCCATCCCAAGACCAATTATCTAAGAGTCCCATGTGAGACATCTGTATTTCCCCAAAACTCCCTTAGTGATTCTAATATGCACAGAGTGTTGAACACAACTGTTGTCTCACTCATTTCCCAGATGTGCTTTTGACTTATAAAACAAAAGAAAAATAGATGGGAAATGTAACTAGTATGAGGCTTCCTTTTTTTCTATACTTATTATAAGGACAAACTGAAGCTACATTGAAGCTCTGTAAGAAGCCAACTGTGTGAGACACAGATTCTAATCTATGTTGCTTAGTAAAATAATAAAACACATATGGAAATATTCATGCCTTATACAGCTATCAAAATGAGCTTGAATCAGGTCTTGTCTGCCCATATATTTAAAATGTGAAATTTCTCAAACACACTTAAGTATATAATTGCCTTACAATATTTCCTTGAAATTATTTAGAAATTTGTAAATATTTTAAATATGTTATATAGTGTCTGCATAGATTTCTGGGAGACACTACATAGATACTTAATAAATCTTTACAAGGTTCTATAAAAAATAAAAAAGTACTGCAAACAAATGAATTTTGGTGGTAACAAAGCTTGTAAAGGGAATAAAAATCTCTGGGATCTTTTTCCTGGAACTTTAAAACATACAAATAAGGCTAAGGAAGATATAGAAACTATGAAATCTGAATCATATTTAACTCTGAGGTTGCCATGGCACCTTTCACAGCAATTCTCAATAGAATGAAATCTCTGTGAAACAAGGTTTACTGTTGCTCCCTTCACTGACATCTTTATAGTAATATCAACTTATATCGGATGTTATCGTGTATAGACAAAAAGAAAAATGTCACTGACAATAGACCATATTGTCAAAACTTCAGTTTTAATATTCTCTCAATTTTTCAAAATTCCCCTGATAAATATTATAAAACAATATTTTTACTATCTTTTGATATTTCTGTACCAGAAATAATTATTCTATTCCATGATGAATTTCATTGTCTTTGGTATATATTTCTGAATCCATAATTAATGCACAAATTCCTTCTCTTTCAGTGTAGCCAGATAATTTGTAAGCCCCTTTCCAATAATTCCTGTGACTATCCTATCAGAATTGTCTCTTCCTGTTGATTTTTAATTCATCAAGATTTTAAGGCTCTTGGTCTGGAACTCAGTATGTTTTCTAACAGAATTTTACTCTTCATATTTGTTTCATCATCTGTGTGACATAAATATAGAATTTCATAGGTGATTTACAAATTATGTTCTGAATTTCAATGCTTTATATTGGAATGTGGTCGATTTATATGTGCAATAACATATACACACACTACATCTATCTATCAATATACACATATAAAACATATTTGAAATATTTTCCTTGTACACCTGTGGTGGGGAAACCTTGTTAACCAATTATCTTTAAAAGGTGGGACCGACTTAGGGTGTGGCTTTCTGGGACATGGAGAAAGAATGGGAGCACAGGCAAGGTGCTGATTCCCTCTCTCTGTGGTTCCCTTGCCACACTGCTGAGCTTGGACTTCTCATTCCAGTTTCGTGAGTTTTCCCCTTATAAGAAATACAATATAATTGTTTATCTTTTACTAGCCTGGTTATTTCCCGAATTGAGTTAACTTCTAAAAATCATCATCCCCATGACAGTGGGAAGCAATTCTAGAGGATGACATCACCGCTCCCAAAAATGTTTGTCCTCAGGTCTGGGAACATCATTTAGGGGTTGTTGATTATTACTTGTATCAGGTAGAGGGTTGGGGAGGAAACTATGTAGGTTTAAAAATAAAAAAGGATCATAATAGCGAATACTTGTGAGCTATTATTTATGGATAATTTACATTGGTATAGTTTTTTATATTGATACAAGTTCAAATTATATTTGTTATTCCTGCTTACAATATTTCTATACCTATGCAAAGTTATTCTGTCAGATTGTATACATGCATGTTTCTATCTCTGGTAAGGACATTTTGTATATTGATACAACTTTTAGGATATATTTTAGTATTGCATTTTATATTATTCTCACCTCTGATCAAGACACTTATACATTGTTTACATTTTGAGGTCATTGTCCTAGTTTGCTGCACATTTGTTTATAGATTATTTAATATTCTATTATGAAGTCTTAGTCTTTAAGTTATACAGGTATTAAATATCATAGGTCAATAGTTGTTCATGTTTGCTATATATATAGTCAGATTAATTAGGTTCTTTAGATACATAGAGATTGTATCCTGCCTAGATAGGTAATCCTTACCACTTCAGGGATCTGTAGAACATGCCATTGTTATAATTTAGGGTTCTGTTGACATGAAACATGATTGCTCCTGACAGCACCAATCTATTCCCAAGAGAATGTTGAGTACTGAAGACACTCCACTCAGAGAGTTTGTTTTCTTCTTGGCATAATTGACCTTTGGACAAGGAACTGCCCATGCCCCAACCACTGAAAAAGTACATGGTATCCAGCCTGGATAAGAAGAACACAAGGAAAAGGACTGCCAAACCTTGTCAAGACAGGGTAAGCCTCTGAAAATGGTCTGTCAGTTACGCTAGGCCTTTGCCAAAGTTGGTTGCTTCAACATTGCAAATGAGACTTTGGGTGATTGCTCAGGTAGCCAATTGTCTCCATCATATACTGCTCACTTTGGAATCTGCTTGATTGCTCTTCCTCCCTACTCAAGTAATAGTATCTCTCTTCTCAGGCCTTCAATGGGGTTAAAGATTAGATAGTCATAGTTACCTTCCCCTTATGATTTAGCCAAGCTTATTTCTGATGCAAGACTTAGACTCTTTGGAATAGAATGTTTATTAAATCATTTGTCATGTGTTTCTTGTTTAATATTGTTTATGTTGTTTGTAATTTTATACTTGATATCTGTTCCTATTGTATATAGTTTAGTTTTAGGTTTGGATCTCTCTTGTTTAGACAAAAGGTTCGGGTTGGGGGAAAATTATGAAGGCTCAGGGATCTCTTTGAAAAAAGGGGGGGGAATTGGATGAGATAATAGATTAATGTGAGCTTACTAATATTAATAGTGAGTAATGGAGTGAATAATACTTGTGAGCTATTATTTACATTGGTATAGATTCTTGTATATTGATACAAACTTAAATTATATTGAATATGTTCCTATGTTTGTCCACAATATTTGTATAGCTAGGTAAAGTTTTTTAGTCATATTGTATACATACTTCTACCTCTGCTTAAGACATTTATATATACATATATATATATATAGAAAGAATTAATGTCCATTTATACCTCTGATCAAGATACTTATACACTGTTTATATTTTGAGGTCTTTGTCCTCATTTGCTACACAGTTGTATATTATATAATATTCTAATATGAAGTCTTAGTCTTTAAGTTATATAGGTACTAAGAATTATAGATTAATAGTCATCTATGTTTGTCATACTTATAGTTATTTGGATACATAGAGATTGTATTCTGTATAGATAGGGAATCTTCAACCACTTCAAAGAGCTGTAGAATATGGCATTTAAATAACTTAGAGCTGTGCTGAAGTGAGACACAATTGCTCCTGGCATCATCTATCTATTCCCGAGAGAATGTTGAGCACCAAACACACTCCACTTGGAGCTTGTTTTCTTCTTGGCAAAACTGGCCTTTGGGTAAGGAACTGTCCATGCATCGAACCACTGACCCACAATACACGATGTCTGGACAGGACAAGCAGGATATAAGATAAAAGACTGTCAAATCTTGTCAAGAGAGGGTAAGATGGTTTTAAAAAATTTCTTGCCTCTGAAAATGGTTTGTCAGTTACTCTAGGTCTTAGCCAAAGGTGGTTGTTCCAACACTGAAAATGAGATTTTGGGTGTTTGCCCAGGTAGTTAGTTGTCTCTGTCATTTGTTGCAAATTTTGGAAGTTGCTTGATTACACTTCCTGCTTACTCAAGTAACATTATTTCCCTTCTCAGATCTTCAATGGGGTTGTAGAGTAGATAGTTGTAGTTACTTTTCTCTCATGACTTAGCCAAGTTATTTATTATACAAGACTTAAACTCATTAGGATAGGATAACTGGATAATTATTGAAACATTTATCACATGTTCCTTGCTTGATATATTTGTTTTTATTGTATATAATTTTGCATTTGGGTTAGAACTCTCTTATTAAATAAAAGGAGGATGTGCTGTAGGAATACTGCCAGTAGCCTTTAAGTTACGTGCCCACTTGGGCGTGGCCTCTTATATTATTTATGCTGATGCAAACTGTGCATCCAGCCTCTCTTTTCTGGCTGTGGGATTTGGTTGCTGTTCCCATTTCGAGAAAAGGATTGTGATCTGTGAATCTACCCCTAAATAAATAACCCTCTATTATACTCAATTCTGAGTATAAATCAATTCTGATTTCTTTTAAGTGCCATTCTTTAATTAAATAAGAACCACAAATACATTTGTAATAAGCATATTAATTATAATGTTAAATATTTTATACTATGTATATACATTTGGAAAATTAGAATGCTCAAGTGAATTCAATTATGTTATTAAAATTGTCTGAATTCTTGCCTATTCCCTATTTTTCCAATGAGTGTGGTTGTGTTTATGAAGAGCAAAGTACCTTTGACTGTTTTGGTGGCTTTGGAATTCTTAACATACATATCATGAGGTGAACTTTTGCAGCAGCGGTTGTAAAGGGATAATTTCTACAAGGTTGGATCTCACTGTCTATATTTTTTATGCTGGCATCTGGAAAAGCTGCAAGGCATTCAAAGTGTTCTCAAAGGCATTCATCCATTGAAACCCCTGTTGTGACAAACAATGAGAACAGAGAGCTGATTCTTAGGCTCGAGGCACATGTATAAAATAGCTGTCCTAATTTTTTTTTAATCTTTGCATGTCATGTCTGAGGAATTTTACAAATTTTTAGGTTAAATTAATTTCCCACACTACATGTGAGTGGAGACAGCTTTGAGAATATTGCATTTTATAAACTGAATGTGCAGAGTGATGTGAAAGAATTCATTCCAGATAGGATGAATGCTCTGGGAAAGCATAGCTCTAAATTCAGTCTTAGACAAATGTGAGAATAGATTAATTCTAGATCAGATGATTTGTATGGCATCTGGCACTCTAGTGATTCTTAGGCCCTTTGTCCCAATATTTTATATTATATACACATATGTTTTAATGGCATGAAAAAATTAACTGAAACATATTTACTGAAAATTATGAAGTAAAAGTTTTTATCAGATAAATATGGGAGCAGTGTACCTTTCAGTGTTTTGAGTTCCCTTCTGTAATTTTTATGATATGTGTCATGTACATTTTTAATGAAAAATTACTTTGTAAGTGAAAATGTTTAATATGTTTTGCATTTAGCATCTGTGAAGGAAGCAGAAAGAATTTTTTTTCCAGAGCTTAAAGTAGAAGTCATGAAACCCACAGAACTAAGTATTACAAAGATTGAGTCATTGTAAGTGAATGGATGTTGACTGCATAGACTTAAAATAGCTTAAGGATTTGGAGAGTCAAAGTGACATGTTTGATAATGTTCTCAGATGCTAGTGTTGAAGACTGATGTATATGTAGTGAGCTTGGAGGAAAAGAAACTTAGGAATTGCTATAAGAATACAGAGGAAGACATCGAATCAAACAAAGGTTAAGGCAGGTGAATCAAATAGCTGATTAACATTCACTGAATGAGAGAGTTGCAAAGATAACTACAGCATTCGTTCTGGTCTAGACAGTATAAAATGTCATCATCAGTAAAGTGAAAAATAGGAGCAACCCTATGGAAGATAGTGTGAGATTGTTTAGTGCCCCAGCTGTGTTAGATTTGAAAAGCGAGATGATTTGTAAAATGAGTCTTTGGGAGTGGTGTACCCACAGGTAGTAGCAAAGTAGTATTTGTCATTAAAAAAACAGGCAGAGTAGTTTTTTTTTAATGTAATACAAAGTAGACTTAACTGGTAAGTGAATTAAAAATTAAGAGCACACACCTGAATTTGTAAAATTTACAGAAGTATTACTGAAACCCAGCATATTTTTTTTTATTTTCTGTTGAATTTCTGCCTGTTGTACTTCGTGAAATCTAGTTTCAATCTTCTATTTTGCTTCTGATAAAGACAGCATTATTTGGCCCTTGTTTCTTTGCATTTTATTAGTAGCCATACTTTGTAAGTTATTTCATAGCTTTGGTAGTTTTTTTTTTAAAGAAATCCTCTCAGATAAGGATTGAGAGACCTATTAATCTATTGAGCTTATTGGTTTAATAATAAATCATTAGGAGTTATATTAATACTCTATCCATTTATCATTATGATACTTATAGGATTTTCCTAGAGTCTGTGGCCTCTCTAAACCTAGGTTTTCTAGACCAATAAAAGTATAATGTGCAGATTTCTTTTTGAGAAGCAGATTTAAATCCAACCAGAAAGTTCTTGCTTACTCCCATCATCTTTGTGCCACTATTGCACAATGGCCATATCTTACCAGGGACAGTCATCATTATATTTACTAAGGTACAGCAATTGGGTATAACTGATGATTACTTCTTACCTCTAGTAGCTTACAAAGCACTTTCTGACATGATGAAATGTTGCCAGTAGGGTTGAAGTTCCCAGGCTCTAGCCAGATTTATATTGCCATGTTTCCAAACTCATGTATGTGGTGACTTCAGCAATTTTATCATCAAATTCTGAAGAGTAATCAAGAGCAATAACAAGACACAGTGATATTTCAGGGTATATGGGACCTCACTGGGCAACAACTATGAAAGAAAATACCCAATCCTGGAACTGGGCTTTTTATTTATTAACCTCTGATATCTAATGGAGGTACTGTTACCCTATTATAGGGCAACTCATATTTAGTAACACTAAATAAAAAGACACATGAAAATTACTACTATAGAAGTATACATACATATATACTTATAAAGTAGTAATTATCATGTTTTTTGAATAATATTTTATGTTACTGATCCCTCTCTAATTACTCCAAACACTATCCTATTCTCTGCGCCCCAAACACAGTTTACCCTTCATGTTTCAGTATAAACTTTTTATCCTTTATAGCAGTGCATTCTATCTCCCTTCCATTGAAAGCTCCAAGTGCTTCCTTAGGAATTGCATGACTGTTATTGGTATTCTAATAGAAACATCCTAGCCATAAAGACCATCAATTAATAAATGGAACCTCATGAAGTTACAAGAGGTTTTATAATCTTATAAAGCATAGTTCTTACAATTCTGGTCCTATTCTTTCAATATTTCTTTTTCCTGTTGAAACATATTTGTTGTATATTTTGATAACATATATATATATGGAACTTTAAACTTTTTCTGATTTAATATTGAAATTATAATACATTATTGACTTTTATATCTCAGATAAAATTTACTTCACTTCATGTCAGAGTCTCATCTTAATCATTAAAAGAACTTCAGTAGCTAGACATGGCATTACATGGCTGTAAGTACAATACTAAGAACTGAAGGGTAACATATTCAAGGTATGACTCAAATTCACTTGCTCAAAAGAAAACTAAACAAAGAAAAATAACATATGTATTCAGTTTTATCATTCAATTTATTCGCTGCTAAAATAAAATCTCTAAATGGTTTTAAAGCCTATACTACCCCAAATAATATCATAGATCTTTCACTTATGTCTAGTTCCCTTTTTACCTGATTGTAGAGACCTACTTTCTGACAACATCTCAGTTTCCCTTTCCCCAGATATTTCTAGCTGTGATTTTATAATTTTACATTGTTTAATTCTCAATTTGTTGTTCTTCCTTTTATCAAAACCCTTCATAATGAACTGATTGTCTATATTGCTTAATAAAAGATCCATTTACATTTACTGCATTAAAATGGCTTTTAGTGTCAGACTTTTATAAGAAAATATTCACATTACTATCTAATTTCTTGGTTCTGTGCCTTCTTCTCTGTTTCTGTTGTTGTTTAACTCCAACTTTTAGCCATGGTGATCCAATGAGATACAGAGGATTATTCTAATCAAATGTTCATTGTCATAAAGCCACCAACTGACAGACATATATGCTTGTCTTACCTGTCTCTCACTGCTAAGATAACAAGTGTCAAAGCTCCTCATCCAAAACTGAGTCATATAAGCTCCTCCCCTTCCCTTCATGTAAGAATGTTGTCTGATTGGATCTTATAGAGATCTGGTCAAGCAACTACAGTTGCCTTGAGTTTATGAGTTCAGCAGTAGTTTCGTGGCCAAAACACAACGATCATATCTGCTTATCCCCAAATCCTGGCTCTGATAATCTTTTCTCTTTTTTCCTCAATAATTCTTCTTGAGCATTGTGGGAAGAAAGTGTGATGTAAGTGTCCCATTTGTGTTTGAGTATTTAATAGACACATAATCGCTCTGCTTTGACCAATTGTGAGTTAGTTCTTTCATCAATGTATATTCCACAATGATACACCCATAATTAAATCTGAGAGCTGCACTTATTCATGGGTATAAATGAATTTTTAAGGAAGTTGATACTAATACTATTTGCATTTTGCAAAGAATAGTAGGAAGTTTACTCCTGTGGCATTTCAACTCCCAAAACTTGGTGTTAAGAATGTGTTATTTTTCCCCTGTGAAATAGGAATCAAATCTAATTAGAATGATTTTGGTTACCCTTATAATATTTATGCCACTATTGTACCAAAGTATCTTGCCAACTGAATGCTATTATAACTCACAACTGGATAATACTATTAATAACTCTACTGCTTCATCAATTCAGTTAGCACCTTTCAGGACTATGAAGGCTAACAGCAAGGAACAAGCTTTCTGATCAGTACTAACTTGATCATTCAATGTCTTATGACTATAGTGTGTAGCATTTTTATCAATAAGATATTACCATCAAGACTGGGTTGGCAACAAAATGCATGCAATGCCAACAGCTTGCATTATTTTAAGAATCAGCACACAGAGAATAGGAATGCTACTTCATATTGGAAATTTTATTTGGCAACCTATATTCAAGAAGGATCATCATCTCTTATGTAAGGTAGCTCTAATAAACTACATGTGTGTATGTATGTATATGTACATATATGTATATATATATATATGAGATTATAAATTGTAGATTGCCATACAACTTTTTGAAACTATTTTATTTCAACCCATTGTCTACTTTGTGCTCCATACATTCTCTATTCTTAAACCTTCCTCTTCATTATTCCCATTTCCTCCTTCTTCATATCAGATGTGGGATTTCTCACTGTATGCCATCAATATGATGTATAACCATTGGTTAATAAAGAAACTGTTTCAATTAATGGCTTAGCAGAGTAAAGCAAGCCAGAAAATCTGAGCAGATATATATATAGAGAGATAGAATAGGCCAAATCAGAAAGAAGTCATGTAACTGCTGAAGGAGAAAGACCATGAAAGTTTCCAATAAGCCACAGTCTCATGACAATACACAGATAAATAGAAATGAATTAATTCAAGATATAAGAGCTAACTAGAAATATGTTTGAGTTATTGGCCAAACAGTGTTATAATTAATACAGTTTCTGTGAGATTTTTAAGGTCTGGGCAGTGTGGAAACAAAAGTGTAATGTCTACCTACAAAACATATCATATTTGCTGTCTTTCCTTAAGAGCTTTCTTCCCCTTCCATGCTAATTGTTTCTTGCTAGTTCCCCTGGAGCCTCCAGGAATTCTGAGATAACCACTTAAACACAAAGATTCAATATTAGGATCCACTTATGAGTCTAAATATTCCATATTTGTCTTTCTGGCCCTAGACTACCTTCAGTATTATGTTTCCAGTTCAAACCTTTCCCTGAAAATTTCAAAACTCTTAGTTATTTTGAATATCCTGCTATAAAGGAAGATGGTCGCCCTTGTTTATTATTGCTTTAAATCATCATTTTAAATAGTCATCAAAAATATACAAACATGGAAATGTCAGAGTGCAATACATAGATTTGGTGATGGTTGAACAGTAATAAAAGGTGTATTTCCTAGCAGTGAGCACCAAAAGTTCTAATGATCTGCATCTATCTGTCTGTCTATTTATGTATCTACCTATCTGTCTGTCTATCTATTGATCGATAAATCTATCAACCATCTATCTATCTATCTACCTATCTATCTATCATATATCTTTCTTTTTCTATGTATTTATTCCCACCTAAATTGTGACTTATACTTCAATATGAAGTAAAATGGTATTGTTGCATGACTATCTCTTGTTATC
Organism: Ondatra zibethicus; assembly: GCA_004026605.1. Lineage (NCBI taxonomy): Eukaryota > Metazoa > Chordata > Mammalia > Rodentia > Cricetidae > Ondatra > Ondatra zibethicus. Next base: position 17,054 of record PVIU01029088.1, read on the forward strand.
AGCTATTTGTTTTTTATATATTCAGTTTTATGCACTTAAAAATCCTGTCTAAATTTCTCCTGAAGACATTGTGGTACAAGCATTCTCTGAAAATACACTTTTTGGAGATATTCCTTTGAATATAAAATATCACACATTCAATGTGATATATTTATGCTTTTATATTTGTGACAGAATGTTTCTAATTAGAACTGACTAACCTCAAGCCCAAATCCATGTTGATTACAGCATTCCACATTGAGATGCAGCAGTTTTGTGCTGTCTCTCATAGCTGGTTTTCCTTTAACTTCTTGAAGATTATTGTTAGAGATATTCTTTGAATTAGAATCGAGTTCCAAAATTTAATCTTGTATTCAATCTCAACTGAGTAGATCTTAGTAGTAAAATATCATTCTCAATAGTGCAAAGAAAATACCCTTATATACTTATCTCCCAAAGAATAGATTCCATATATTCTTAGGTCACTGATACACTATTATTTTAACTTCCATGCCCCTTAATTTAATTTGTGTCTTCCTACAAAAAATTACTAATAAGAAGACAAAAATACCATTTTATGAGAAGCAGGTAGCTGCTTGATATTTGTGGCAATGTCCTGCTAAGTAACATTAGTTACAGCATTGTTTTAGTATGTTAGGCAGATTATATTCACACTTTGAAGTGTTAATCATTATTAGCTTGAATAAAGATAAGATGGTTAGTATATTTTCAGAGTTACAGATTGTTAAGGATGTGTCATCATTTTTTGTAGCATGTTAAGCTTTGTTCTAAGAATTATAAAACACAAGTATTTCCTTTCAACATGTCCCATAATTGCCTATAAATTCAACCAGTTTCCATTTATTGCTGTTGTTTCATTTTTCCATTGGAAGTCTCCTGTAATTTTTTTTTCCATACATTGTTTTGTTTTATTTTTTCCATTCAAGAACATAATTAAAGATAAAAAAAAATTTTTTTTCCTTTCTTCCCCTTCTCCCGGTCCCCTCCC